>CAIGRB010130228.1:0-46920 GCA_903798255.1 Fraxinus quadrangulata
AAATATAGATCAATATTTAAGAGTTTAGATTACTTCTTTTAATAAAGTCGACATTTTAAAATGAAATTTCGAATCTTAACATAGTATCAAAGTTCATTTAACTGAAATGCGCAATTCAATCAGATTAAAACTCAAAAAATAAATACACGTGCATGTTAAGAGACAAATCATACATTGAATAAAAGTAAAAATATAGATAAATATACGAGGACTTGAACAATTTTTCTTAATAATATTAATATTTTAAGAAGGAATTACAAGTCTAAGCAAAAAGTAATTTATTACTACTTTTCTCGACCGCAAGCTATAGTGCAAACAAAAAAAAAAAGTATCACTTGCATAGTCGAGAAAATTTTCTACTCCAATCTCTGTTCTTTTGCGCGACCACTAAAAAACACAACCTTAAAAGACTTTAGTTTTGATATCAAAATTGAGATGTCATTTGTACCCAAAAGATAAGCTAGAAATCAAGTCAAACTTCTAAACTGGTCAAAGAGGAAGGATTCTTCCCACTGCCTTCCGCTAAAATGATGGCTACCAGTTTAATAATATCCAATCTCTCTCCGTCTTTAATTTTCATCTTCTCCTCACAATTTTCTAGTCCAAAAACAAAACCCATGTAGGAAAAATCACCAGTTCATCATCAAGATTGCAGCTGTGTCATCCTTTTTTCCCTGTTTAACTAGTAAGCCTCTTTATGGAGAGAGAAATATTACATAGAAAGAGTCAAATGAGTAGTTTGGTAGGCGGCTAGTAAGTAATACCTAACATAAACAGAGATCAAGAAAATCCGGAGGATTCACATTAGATCCGAAACTACCAGGCTTTTTCTCTGGGGTTTGTACTGAATTTTGGTTCATTTCATTTTTAGGTACCTGAAGTAAGCAAATTGTTCTTACTTTGTTCTTGTATTAGGGGGGAAAAAAAACGAAGCGTAGAGGTCTGTTTTGGAATTGTGACCTGTTTTCATAGGCTAAGAAATCGAGTTTTTTGAGGGAGTTTTTGCACTTGGATGGGTATTTGCCTTAGCAACCAAATCAAGGCCGAGAGCCCACTTCATACTGGTACAGGTATATTCTCAATCCACAATCACTTTCTTTATGTACAGTGAAAGAGAAAACATTGAAATTAAAGTTTACTATCTGACAAAATAGAGCGATTGAAGCAAGAAATTCAAATTTGTGATCTTTTTGAGTTGTTTTAGTTTCTGAAACCAAGAATTCATGTCCTCTGCATTTTCGGGTTTGCCGTATCATTTGCCTTCAAAGGTATTAGGATACCTGAGACCTCTAATGCTGCATAGCAATTATTACTTCATTAATTTTATTTGGTGGCAACTAATTTCTTCTATGCACTTCATTCTACATATATCGCGTGAAAAGAAAATTCCAACACCATAGGAGGTTTGTGTACTTGAAGGGGGAATTTTTATGCTTCAAACTTTGAAATATTTAACGTTTATTTTGAAGATATAATATGAATGACTATATTTCTCCCTTCTTTGACAACTTAAGTTTTTTGACGAGTCGTTGTAGTTTTAAAGCATAAAATTGTTCTATGTTTAAGTCACACTGTTTCCTATTTAAGAAAATTCTACTTGGCAAGCCTTTGATGAAAAAGTAAATCTGTTGCCTGGGTGGTATGCATGTGAGGAAGCACGATGAAGCCACATAATAATAGCTTAAGCTTTTAGATGAGGTGAAGGTGGTTTAATAGTTTCAATAATTTATATTTGCAAATTGAGTTGGCAATGGAAAAGTGCTGATAATCTGCATGCAAGGTATGTATTTTGATTTCTCAATCTTATTTTTGAGAATGTTGAATGGTGCATATAGGTGTGAATTCTTCTAGAAATGTCACTGGAGATGGGATAGGGTTAAGTAACTCAAGCAGCGTGGGTTCATCTACTTCAATATCCCAGACTCCTCGGACTGAGGGTGAGATCTTGCAGTCCTCCAACTTGAAAAGCTTCTCATTCAGTGATCTCAAGGCAGCCACAAGGAACTTCCGTCCCGACAGCATCTTAGGGGAAGGAGGTTTCGGTTCTGTTTTCAAAGGATGGATTGACAAGCCTTCACTTGCAGCATCAAAGCCAGGCGTTGGGATGATGGTTGCTGTTAAGAGGCTGAGACAAGATGGGGGGCAGGGTCACAAGGAATGGCTGGTAAGTGCTTTCTCCTTTTTTAACTTTAGTGATTTCTCATGTATGTTGCTCGTGTTTTGTATTGCATGGTGTGCAGTACTGGAAATTTAGCTTCTTTTTCTTCTTTAATACCGTCTCTAATCGTTTCGAATACACTGCCAAACAAGCCATAACAATATTTATTCAAGTTTGCAAAATGTGTTGTTGCATAGGCAGTCTAAACGTGCTTTAAAATTTGGTTATTTATTGCTTCGTTTTTCTTGATGCCCACTTACGTATATCGGTGCAGTTAACAATTCTAATTAATGTGGACAACATGCCCGGAATGGTAACCAAGGAACTTTATAAGTTCTGAGATATTATATATCTGATTTAGGAAATCTTCATGTTGATGGCAAAAGTGAAATATAACAATGGAGCAGCTTGTTTTGTTGTGCTCTTAAATTTCCCTTTTTAATTGACAAGCTTCATTGTTGGATTTTCAGGCTGAAATCAATTATCTTGGTCAGTTGCGTCATCCTAATCTTGTAAAATTGATTGGTTACTGCTTAGAGGATGACCACAGACTTTTGGTCTATGAGTTCATGTCCAAGGGTAGCATGGAGAATCATCTATTCAGGAGTGAGTTCAGTGGCTTCGTTTGATTAGAAGCATATTTTTCTCTGAATCTATTACCTCCCGGAATTTAGTTTCACTCAATGTTTTTGTGTTGAACCAGGAGGTTCTTACTTCCAGCCACTTTCTTGGAGCCTGCGAATGAAAATTGCTCTTGGTGCTGCACGAGGACTTGCCTTTCTTCACAATGCCGAGACGCAAGTAATATATCGGGACTTCAAGACTTCTAATATCCTGCTTGATTCTGTACGTATTTTCAGAAGCTAGACTGGTATTGGCTCTATGGTAACTATGGATTCCTTATGCACATAGTTCTAAGACTTCGTGTCGATTTTATGCTTTGAATTCACAGAACTACAATGCCAAACTTTCTGATTTTGGGTTAGCCAGAGATGGGCCAACTGGTGATAAGAGTCACGTCTCTACTAGAGTTATGGGGACTTATGGATATGCTGCTCCCGAGTATCTATCCACAGGTATATTTGACATGTTCAATTGCCTCATAAATTAATATGATCATATTTTGCTACATTCTTCTTTATTTTGATCAATCCCTCATGTTTTCCTGCCAAGTGTTATCCATAATTGTTATTGCCAACACGACCATGGTAGAGTGTCCGAGGATTGTCGATATCCGACACGTCTCAGATACGGACACGTCATCCTAGATAAAGTGTCCGTGCAGCACAACCCATTGTTGTTTGGAGTCAAATCTTGAACTTCCATCTTTATATAAGCAATCTACCGTGTTTGAAGTAAAGGGTTACGTGAATTACATGCATCATTGAATGAAATTCATTGAAATATGCTCTATGCACACTCTGAACAGTATTACTCGTAAAAAGAGGTAAACCAGTAAAGCTGAGCACTCAAAAGTTTCGGCATCTGAAACTCATTTGATAGGTGGTTTTAGGTGCTGGTTTAAATATCTTTTGAATCATTCACTGTCAACCGTTTAGTTTCTTCATTGAGTTCTCTTGGAGTTGCATGCGGTTATAGCATATGGACTTTTTTTCTAATAGAAAGAGAAGCAAAATCCTTCTCAGAGATGTACCTTTACAGTGCAAAAACCAATAGTCAATAGATTATGTCATATGATGCACATTTTTCACGTGAGGCATGCGATCTTCAGGCAAGAAGCATCAAATATAATTCCTGTACTTTCCCCCTTATCGCCCCTTTTCTTCATTTCTAATCACCTTGCTCAACTAACTTAAATTAATGAAAGCACTGTTTTATTATTTTGATTTGCAATGAATGTTCATTAGTTAAATGATGGACTGTTACATGATAAATTTCTCTCCTGCTTGAAGGTCATTTAACTGCCAAGAACGATGTATACAGCTTTGGTGTGGTTCTGCTAGAATTTTTATCTGGTAGGAAAGCAATAGACAAGAATCAGCCGGCGGGGGAACATCATCTTGTTGACTGGGCAAAACCTTACCTCACAAACAAACGTAGAATTCTTCATGTTATGGATGTCCGTCTTCAAGGCCAATATTCATTGGGTCGAGCCCTAAAGGCAGCTCATCTAGCGCTCCAGTGCCTATCCACGGATCCAAGGTCAAGGCCGAACATGGATGAGGTGGTAACTGCTTTGGTGCAGCTTCAGGAGACTTCGAAAAATGATCAAGCAAGTCACCAATCAAACCAGAAAACTCACCATAAAAACCGACCTAGTTCCTTCAAACGCAGTGCTGGAGAAATGCGTGGAGTAACAACTCACCGCAGACCGTCAGCTTCCCCTCTTCACACATAGAAAGAGGTATAACCATGACTTCTTTGGTTCGATGGTGTACTTACCTTGTGCGCGTAGCCGTGCTATATATAAACTGTATTTGAAGGGAATGTACATTTGTTTGGCAATGTAATTTGTAATCTACCCTTGATCTTCGTTGTCAGTTGTGACAATATAGAGTTATGAGCAAGTTTCCAGCTCATGCTCTCTGGAAAATGTTCTAGGTTTTTAGAGCTTGAGCTCCCTTTTGGCTGAGTTTGGAAATTGTATTTTGTTTGAAAAAAAAAAATTAAAAAAATTGTAAGTATGAAGTTGGTATTTGCATTTTTGTACGTGCCGAGGTTTCAAATACCTCAGTGTTAAGACACTAAGATTGACAGCGATATGAATTATAACGTTTCTTGCATTGCATGAGTTAAAGCTCTCTCTCTATTTATACAAAATGGTTTTGTTGAACAATGTTAATGGGGGTACAGATTCATTTTTTATAAATTGAACAAATTCCTTTATTCCATATCGTGATAAGTTTTCGAATGATGTATTTCTATTGGGTAAATTTTATATACTTTTGCTTAGTTTCAATAATCGTTAAAGTTTCATACAAACAAAAATCGTTACCCAATTATGAAAAATTAAATTCTCTCTTTTTTTAACAACTTAAATAGTGATGGCAAAAAAAAATTCGACAAACTCGATATCAGCTGGCCTCGTCCTGAACAAGGCGGTGATTACTCACTTAATCGAGTATTCAGGTCTGAGATGTGGCCGGTAATGCTAAATTGCTATTTATAAAAGACATGTTTAATTGATGTCTTGTTATCTCTTAGAATTCTTCCTAAATTTAGTGGTTGAAACATAAATTGAATTGAAGTGAGGTCTTCCATGATGGGCGGTGTGAATAAAAGGGTAATGACTTTAATAAACATACTTAATTGTCAACCAAAATTGACAGATTATTATCTAATGTAATATCAGTTGAAATTTGAGACAAGAAAATAGTCTTGGCGTTACATTTCGTTGACTCCCAAGTATGAGCTCTCACTTAACTTTTCATAGCGAAATCAGGAAAGAGTAAATCTAGAATTTTCCATTTCAGGTTTGCAAAAATTTTATGTACTTATAAATTATCTAAACGAAGAGGCTGTTGGCTGCTGGAAAGCCAAATAATTGGATTAATATGATTATAAAATTAATTATCACATGTAAGCCGTCTTAGCTCAGCCGGTAGAGCGCGTGGCTTTTAACCACGTGGTCGTGGGTTCGATTCCCACAGACGGCGATTTTTTGTGAATTCACTATCAGAAAGGCCTCAAAGCATTGCTCATGTATTAATTAAATTTTATTTATAAAATAATTGTTTAACAAAAATATTTTATTAACTAAATATATTAAAATCACAATTCTATACTATTTGGTCACATTATTTCACGATCAAAAATAAAAAAATTTTATAGGTCAATTTATTTATCAGTCACATATTAACTAATTTATTGGTCACAAACACTTCACCCCACACCATCTCACCCACAAACCACCGCACCATCGTCGTCGTCGACCACCACCACCACCACCACCAAAAAAATTAGACTCAAAACTTACATTTTCTGCGATACAACTTCTACATAAGTTTTCAATACTTTCATTGGGCTTAAGTGTACAATCTACCGACCACCACCACCACCACCACCATCACCACAACGCCACCTCAACACAACCACCTGCACTATACTATTAACACCACCACCATCTCTCAACCTCTATCACCAAGAACAAAAAAAAAACCCAAAACTCTAGCTAATTTATAGATCAGAGAAGAAAAAACTACCCCCAACAACAAAGCTAAAACAAATCCGCTGATATTCTCCATATCGTTCTTCTTTAATATCTAATCCTGACAGTTGCCACCGTGCACCAGATTCACTGCAATAACGTCTGTAGCGCGTACAACGCCGCTGTCAGTGCGGATCATCGACATCTCCGGCATGCTACATTACCGGTGCCACGTGCTAAGTTGCCTTGGTTGCCGGATGCTACGTTGTCGTCACCGAGGTCATGGGTGCACCATGAAGCCGCCGGTGAGAGAAGGGAGAAATAAGGAAGAGCCGATTTATTAGAATGATTTGATTATTAATAACTAGTAGTAAATTATTATTTGAAGTAGTAAAGAATAAAGATATATTAATAAACGAACAAAACAAAATATTCTTAATAAATAAACAAGACTATATAATTGTGACAAGAAAAATAAGGAAAGTAAGCCTTGTTTTATTAGTTTTTAATTGGTGGATATATATTTTTTGCTTATGCCTATAATACTTCTGCTAGTTTATATTACCTAAGGTGAGGGTCGATAAACATCTAGACTTGTACTTAATTGAGCATATGACACTCTTTGCCATGAGTATAGTGAGTTTAACCTCATAAACTTGATATCTTGTAACATGAGTTATTCTAGAATTTTAAAATTTCAGCCCACCTCAAAAATATTTTCTGGCTCAACCTCCATTTGTATCCATGAAGCATGAGAATGCTTGACTGTGTACTTGAAAGAAATTGAAACTCTTAAATCACTTAATCTATCAAATTTTTATTAGCAAAACTTACTTTTTTTAAAATTAGAACTTTTAAGCACATCCAAAACGCTTATTCAACTTCCTAATGGAACCTACTGTATTTTTCCCGAGAAAAAGCTTACATGCATGATGCATCAGCACCCTTTTTTTTTTTGTTTTTTTTGGTTTTTTTTTTTTTAAAATTCTCCAGAATATATTCTTTGGATCCCTCACTTTTTTGCATGAAAGTTATCAATTTCCATTGGATTTTGTTTTATGATTTCTAGGTACAAAGATTATGTTTCATTTTAAAGGCATTTCTTCAAAAGAATGATTCCATTATTGAAAAACAGATTCTAATCAGTGGTCTTTTCACACCCTTTGAAGAATCCTATGTCACTGAAATTCCAAGATTCAGCAATGCACTAAGCCCCCACTTCACATGACCTCCTTACCAACTTGTCAAAATATCCCAATCCATATCTTCGTCGAGCAAATTAAATTTTTAGATCAAATAATTTAATACAGTACAAATACCCGAACAAAGCTATAATTAAACCAAAACATTAAACATACACGTGATGAAAAGACAAAAATTATGGGTTTTCTTGACAAATACATTCTCAAGGACCATGTGGAAATAAAAAAGAAAGAATCATAGTATAAGGTTTGATTTGTCAAGGATGAGTAAGAAACAAGAATGTAAAGTGGTCCTTTTAGCCTCTCAAGTCTTAATTCTTACTATTGTTCTCCCACCGAAAGGCATTTAATTAAGACGTGGAAGATAAGGCATATGCCCCTTTCAACTTTTTTGGGATCTCTCAAATATCCAAACACGATCTTAATAGGAAAAGGAAACGAAAAACATACAAGAATAATATCGTATGATTGATTTTTACTATGACTTTTTACTTGTAGATACTTGCTTTATATTGGATTGAGTTTATTGAAAGAACATATTATTTATTTGTGAGCATAGTTATCGGATTCGACCTAGTCATTGACTCGATCAAAACATTGAGTCGACAAGTCATTGTTTCATATGGCGTATCCTGCAGGGAAAAAAAATCGATTTTGTCCGACCGATCAAACATATGATCACAATTTACTTGAACATAAATATTTAGGCAGCGGCATAGCACAAAAAGCACATAATTTATGAGAATTTAAAGACGATGTCGTGCACATTTTTCACTTTGTTTCTTAATCTTGTACTATTAAGCATTACAATATAGAAATGATCCTCCACCAACCAACCAGCGTGTGTAGTTAGGAGTTACCAATAAATGGTCCATTATTATATTATTTATATTTAAATAAAATAATTTTACTTGTCCATCCACTCCAATTAATTTCGAAATATCAATTTGGTACGACTTTTGAAAAGCTAAAAGGAGTTTTTGATATTCAAAAATTATTTTTGGACCGATTGGCTAATATTACGAAAGTAATTCTCTTACAGTTAAAAAAGTTTTTAGAAAAAACTAATTAGAGTGTGATTTCATCTAAAAACACTTCTGTAATTATAAAAAAAAAACTCTAGTTTTCAAACAAAAATCATTCCAAATGAGAGCACGACTTTTTACCCCTATTTGGTGAAAATTAAAATTCAATTTTTAATTCAAGTCAAAGTTAATAATTAATTTTAACCACACATTTTATAAAATAAATGACTTTTTAATTAAATATTTTATAACTTCTATCAAAATTTACTAAAATATTAATTTTTTTTATAACCGTGAATATCCGTCCTGGTGAACTTGCGTGCAACTCGACTAATCCCATAAGGCGGCTTGAAGTTTACGGGCGGAAATTCTCCACCAAACGTTAATAAAGTTGTCTAACAATAGGTTAATTTGAACTATGTTGGCGTCAGAATTCTTTTAAATTCCATAAACAGCAACACAAGCATAATCCATACATAGCAATTATTAGCAATAATATCAGACAACACAATTAGGGCTGCGGGCTACATGCTTTTCCTTTTCGTGCAGCCGCTTCAGCCCTTTACGAACTTTTCTTTAATCTCACTGGCTTTCTTGACTTTTTTACCAGCACTACTAAAAAAGTAAAAACACAAAAGTAAAAAATAAAACCATCCCAACTTAGCTAAAGAAACACACAAACACACCTTTTCTAATCCTATACTAATTTCCTATTCTATTTTCCCCCACTCGGGAAAAATCTTGGAAAGTAAGTTAATTGGTCAAAAGGAAACAATTTTCCAGCCCAATTATTTTAAACCCTGAAATTCTTGCCAGTGAAGGTCTGTCCAAATTGCCAATTGGGAGGTGCAATGTTCCGTGAGGTCGATGAGCGACGGTCACTAGCCGTGATCCTGAACGACAAGGCCTGACCCACGAGGACTGCGTTGGATTGCCAGTTTTGCCCCCAGTTACGGCTCATCGGCATCCATTGAGTGTTAGTACCTTTGATACTAACCCGCACTATATCTCCTGCACCCGCGACATTAGTGACCAAAACCAAGTTGAAGTAACGGAAACCGTTGATTGTGAATCTGATCCCTCCATGCTTTCTGCATGGTACCCTGCAAATTTTTAAAAAAGGTTAATTGTAACAATATAAATTAATTTAAAATGAAAAAAGCAATTGATTTTATTATTTATTTAATTAGAAACAATTAGTGCACTTTACTATTTCCGGTACAATGGACCATCTAGTTGTGGGCCCACAGGCGCGTGGGACAACAACATTAGACATGTCCACAAATTTCCTACTTTAGCACAGTCCAATCCTGATTTCCCGGCAAATTGAACGATTACAATTACTATAATACCCTCCAGAGTAAATAGAATAGCATTTTCCATATTTAACCCCGACACATTGTTCACAACGTTGAGGTTTCCCTGCATAACTTCTGTCCAGTGAAAATGACCCATGAAACAAAACGCGGTTTTGGTTGGCTGGTTTAAGGCGGAAGCCACGAACCGCCGCCACCTGTCACCGTATAACTACGGAAGTGGACCACAGCCTACAGTGGTGATAATTAAAGAAATGTACAAGGGCATTTCAGTCAAATTAAGAAAATAATTCATAATTCATCGACTTGTATGTTCTGTGCGTCAGAAAAGTTGTGGACAGGAAACAGACTACCAGAGCCTAGCAGAAGAGGCCAAAGTTGTCATTTTACGATGTTTATTAATATTAAACCATCGAAAAGAGAAAAGCAACAGAGAGGATAACACGGATTCTGTTGGCCATGGTTCGAAAATGACCCTAGAGGTTAGAACCTCAGCAGATTCGCACACAACTAGTACTGAAAAATCTTTTTCCAAAAAATTTAGGATCCCAACAAGATAATTTAAAGAACTAGTCGAGATCTCACCGGCGGAAGTTGACAGGGACAATGCCGGCACGGTATTCAGCGATCTTGAGGAACATAGGCATGGCAAGGTCGAAGTGTGTTCTAGGAGGGTTGCACCACCCGCCATTGTCATTAGGCAAAGCAAAGTTTGGTGGGCAGAAATTCGTGGCAGTTACCAAAATTGAGGGGCTGCCGGGGTTGCACCATTTGGGATCCTGGTCCGCAGCACATTTTATCTCAAAGCAGGCTCCACAGCTCAAACCATTGTTGAATAGAGCTGTGCTAAGTGCTGCAGTGTTCACTCCGTACCCTTGGCTGTACAGATTCCCATAACCACAAGCGCCGCCTGAAAAAAAATCAAGAGATTAAATATAAAATGGAGTGTAGATGAAGAGAATTAAGCGTAAACGGTAAAAACAGTTAACTATTTTTATGGAAATCTGTAAAAAAAAAAAAAAATGCAGAGGAAAAATACATTTGTTAGTATGTTACATATTTGTGAATGTGTGTAGAGTGAGAGGTGTGGAGGGAATAAGTGGGTACCCATAGTGCCGGAAGCGTCGCTACCGCCGTAAAATGTGGCGTGGGCACCTTGCCAGGAGCCGCCGGTGTAAACTCCGGGGATTCTGGCGTGAGCAGCAGTCAGAAAACAGAGGATGCTAGCAATGTAGAGCAACGACTCCATTGAACCCATTTTTTGTTACTCACTCAGTGACTTTAGTTAGAATTTTAGTTCTAATCTAGACAAAGAAGAGTGGTGTCTGTGTGTGCGTGGGAGAGGGAGAGCACAAAGGGGTTTTGGCCTGAATTTAAATGTGGTCGAAGGTGGGTGGGTACTTATGGAGGAGAAAGAAATGAGGGGGCTGGGGTGGGTGCAGAATAACACGTTACATGAGGGCAATAACCTGTAATTATTGTCCGGCAGTTAATGCTATATTCGCCCCCCATTTTTTATTAAAATGTACTTTGAAATAATAAATTAACACCTAATTGTGGTTGAAAAAATAACCATTTTTTTAAAATTTACGTGTAATATTATTTTATAAAAGAACGTGTGCTTGAAAAGAAAAAGGAAAAAAATTTATTTTGAAAACAATATGGATCAAACAAGGGCTTATCTTAAATTCTGGTTTTGATTAAAAAAAATTAAATCGAATTCAGTAATTATTTTAATTTCATTTATATTTTTTTTTCAATCATAAGTTATACCAACTAAACATTAATTTCTAGTAAAATCAACTTTAAAAATTATCTCTCTTCTTGTCAATAACACGTTTTTAATAAAATAATATTACACAAAAATTCAAAATTTTTTTCTTATTTTTCAACCATATATTATCTATCAATCTACTATTACAAAATACGTTCTTACAATAAAATGGGGGCTCAAACAATATCATTAATCTAAGGTTTTTTATTTTATTTTTGTTCACATAAGGGTTGGTATTAGGAATCAGTAAGTTCATCGAGCATTTCTAACAATGTTAGCATCTTTGTAGCACTCCCATCATTACGGAGTATTGAGAATAAGAATAAATTGTAACAACGTGTGATTATGCCACAAAGATCATCGCGTATGGAAGTTGTCACATCGTGTATTAGGTCTTGTATCAATTCCAAGAACCAAAAACAAAGGGAATAAATGAGAGAATAAAGTATGAGATAAACATGGAATTCAAGTTGGACTAAAAAAATAATAATAATATGTATTTAGAACGCTACACTTATCATAAATTTATAGTGTCGCATATATTTTTGGTATTTGAATGTGACTTTCTCGTGGTTGACAGTTGAAGGAACTTCAACCCTATAGTAGCTTTGTATTGGCATCAAATAATAGTATTGATTCTTGCTTATATGAGCCATTCATATCAACTAAAACCCCCGTTTGGTATTTAAAATTTAGTTTTTTAGTAAATTTTAATAAAAGTTGATGAAATGTATGATTGAAAAGTTGATAAAAGCTGTGAGTTCCATAAAATGTGTAATTGAAAATAAATTTAAAAAAAAAATAAAAGATTCATTTTGTTGACATTGGAATTTGCAAACTACTTCATAAAAACCCTGAAATTTGTCGGAACTACCACGATAACAAGAAAATCGATAACCTCTACCACTATAAAAATGGGATATGATGATAGTGAGTTCCATAAAATGTGTAATTGAAAATAAATTTAAAAAAAAAATAAAAGATTCATTTTGTTGACATTGGAATTTGCAAACTACTTCATAAAAACCCTGAAATTTGTCGGAACTAACACGATAACAAGAAAATCGATCACCTCTACCACTATAAAAATGGGATATGATGATCACTTAAACCCCGATAATTGATCAAGGTTTGTTCACCATATCTTATTTTTAAAGTTAAAGTTCATTTATAATCGCACACAACTCCTCATAAGATAATTTTGCACATGAACTTCATTTATAAAGATCAATTGGTTAAAAACTAAGGAAAATTTCTAAGGTTACATACAAAATCATTTTATTGGAAGAATACGTGATTGAAAATGAGTTTGGGTAAAAATGAGTTTTTAAAAAATTGAGTTCAAACAAGGGCTAAATCATCTGAAACCCAAACGAATTATGTTTATTTGGACGATTTCTTTTGATTGTAATATTGTGTACTGAAATTGCATCATTCACGTGAAAGAAAATTTTCTGGAATGTGACTCAATTCCAGTCGGTTCATTCACTAAAAGATCATCATTCTTTTAATTTAACATTTTCTTGGAAACAAAAGCAATAAATAATAGTAATGCTATTTATCCCGAATATTTAGCCCTGTTTGGTTTATATAAAAATTAAATTTTTAGTCGACTTTAATAAAAGTTGGTGAAATGTATGATTAAAAAATTGTAGGTCTCGTAAAATATGTGATTGAAAATAAATTTAGTATAAAAATGGATCGGGGCCAAACATTGAATTCAATAGGGATTTCTTCTTAATTAACCGCAACAATAATTAGCCATAATTGTAAAAAGCTCATTTAATATCATTCACCATCCTGTATCTACTCACCTCGCCATTCGCCATTGGAGGCTGGACCTGTTTTGGGGTTGAGGGGTTGGCCTATGTAATCTGAATTGGATTTTTCCACCAATCCCAACTGTCTGTTGCCCTCTAGTTAGGAAAGCATTAATTCGCTAGATTCGATTTTACCAATTGAAATCCAACGTGTATCATGGGTCTTTAGCACCATAATATAGTAACGTTAAAGATGGTGTTCGCTTGATAAAATAGAGGACTTACAGTGAATGAGAAGATTTACATCCCTTCAAAATATTCTATTTGTGAAATAGTAGTTTAAAACTAATAGTAGCTCTGAAGTGTCATATTAAAAAGTTACATTATTTTTTCGTAACTTTTTCCTCTCCGATTAAAGTATGGACCGTCCAAGATTCCAGTAAGTATTCGACAAAAACTCTCTTTGTTGCCTATAATTTGAACCTAGTTCTAAATGATGTCCCCGGAAAGACATTCTCAAATGATATGGACCTGAAAAGTTTTCAATTTAGAATTTGAAACAAGAACTACTAAAGGTTACAATGATGTGATCCAAGGAAGACAACAAACAATCGAATGTTTAATGTATGTTGAGAAGATGCCCAGGGCATATTCGAGATCAAATATAGTAAACGAAGTCATAAAATCACTCGTTCAAGCTATGGAGTCCAAGATGACGAAGTTAACAAGCCAAAGACCAAGTTCTATATTGGGTATGTAAGCGGAAACAAGTTGGAATGCTTTGGAATCAAGAACTCAAAACTTGGAAGCAGTATGAACTGATATGCGACCGCATAGTACAAAATTGGGTGTGGCAGCATGCCTCTCTATACCGAATCAAAATTGAAGGCTGTCAATTGGCCTATGCGATCGCATGCAGGAAGCCTATGCGGCCGCATAGTGCAATTTTGGACATGAATTTTTCAAATTTTGCGTAATCTTCTATTTTAGTTAAAACTCAATTTTGTAATATATTTTGTTATTTTTAGAATTTAGTTTCGTTTTCTAACTATGTTTTATGTGTTTTATATAAATATGACTCATTATATTAATTGTAAAACACACAATTTGTGAGATTTTACTGCAAGACATATTGTTTACTTCTCGTTCTTCATTGAATTAATTGTGAACTTATCGAGAATATTTCTTGTGGCGTTCAAACAAATCGAGTGAAATTCTTGAGTTTTATAATCACATGGTCAACATATTGTCGGCGATTGTATTGATTTTTTGATTCAATATTTTTGAATCAAGCTTAAACGTTTATTTTTTGTAACTACTAATATTGTTTATGAATCAAATATAATTGCAGACAACGATACATTTGGTAATCACCGACATATCTCGTCAGCTCTTTCCGATGTTATGTTGACTTACGTTGTCGGGAACCCAATGGTGCTTTACTCAACGATGAAAGCCGTTGATGATCACTGACGGTATTACTATTGGTAATTTAAGCAAAGTTATCGTTGGTGATACCATCGGTGATTGTTGACCGACATTTAGATTATCGATGACAATGTCGTTAGTTATATTGTCAAAAATTATAGACGCTATTTTAGTAACTTACGGGAAGCCATTGGTGTCAATCACAAAAAAATATTCTTCCAATTTTTTATTATTATTAGATATTGACTATTAAGTTATAGTATCTATTAGTTCTTTTCTTGTAACATTATAGAATTACAAGTAACTTCTATTTTGTTCCTGGCAGAATTTCAATTAGTATTTAATTTTATATTTTTCTTATTTACAAAATTATTTTGATAAAATAAATTTATTAGACTATTTATGTTTTAGATATTGTTAAACAAAAAAAAAATATTGGTAGTCATTAATTTTTTTTAATTATTTACTGACATATTTTTTCATAAGAAAAAAGACAAAAAAAATAAAAATAAATGTAAATGTATAATTGGAGGCTTTCAATAAATGGGAAGCCTCAGACAATCGTCTAACTTGCTTATTGTTTGAATCAACTTTACGCAAATTGAGAGTCTTTCTACTCTATGCCATCTAAATTGCAATTCATAGCATTGGAGATGCTCCAGAGCATCCAATCATTAAAAAAGATCACCTTGAGATGATCATTCAATCTTCTTAACTTTTTTTTTCAAATGACCTACTACAAATTAACGGCAATGAAATTTAAGTAGGATTGTAAAGTTTGTTTAACTATTTACATAATGTTCCTCACCAAGGATCCAAAAATCGAAGCATGTTAACTTCCTTTTGTCTTTGCATGTCTCCAAATCGAACTGTCTATGAAATACGAGTCGAGGTAGTGTATATGTAATGGATAAAAGATTAGGGATCAAGAAGACATTAAGCAAACGTAGTTTGTTAATTCAAACGTCAACCATCGAAAGAGCCCACCCACGTGAAACAGTGGAAGAACCGAATGATTGATTTAATCCTTTTTCGGTTTTTTCTTCCATTTCCGTTGCCGTCTCATCAACAAATCATGCCTCCATGTGCTTCTGCCTTTTCTTTTATTTCACAAATCTCACCTTCTTGTCGACGATAATTTTAAATGTACATGACATTCTTCACATCTTATTTGATATTTCCCTTGTATTCAAAAAATTATGGGCGAAAAAAAGCATATTTTTTAAAACTGTCTAATGATGAGTTATTACGTGGCACAATATAAATAATGATGTAAAAAATGATGTACACGTATCATTGTTTTGTCAATGTGTAATTAATGAAGTAAAAAATCTATTTTAGTTATTCTTTGTGTAATTATACTATGTAAGAGCATTTTCAAGAGATTCTCTATTTTTAAAGAATATATTCTATTATTTGGAGAGCATTTATAAATTTAGAGAGTTAAAATTTTGAATTACTCCAGCAAACTCTTTATATTTAACATTTAAATTTATTACTCCAGAAAAATATTTATTATTTTTGTTTACTTTTATTTTAATTAGTTTTTCTTTAGATTATTTTATTATTTTCCTACATTGAAAATTGAAATACTTTAAATACATTTAATTATAGAGAATGTGTTTGGAGAGCCAAACACATTCTCTAAATTAAAATGTTAATTTAAAGAGTCTCTTGGAGTATGACTTTAAATATTGACTCTTTAAAATAAAGAGTATCTCATATTTAAAGGGTCTTTTGGAGATACTGTAATCTAGTCAACTTATTATTGATTAATGTTTAAGCAACTCGGGAATGTGGAGGGTTTATTGAGTAAGTTACTTTATATCAGTTTTCTCTAAAAATTCTCCTAATCGGACAAAACACTTTCAAAAAATGATTTAAACATATTTAAAAGCAACTTTTTAATTTTAGAAACAACTTTTAACTTTTCAAAAATTTCGTCCAATTGGCCCTAATTGTTTAGAGACTCAACATGTCAAAAGCAACATAACGATGTCATCATATCCAATCGACAAAGAGTTGTCAATCTCAATATTATTCTTCCCTAAATCATTATACAATTTATAATTGGAAAAACTCGACTATGCGAACTTTAATGTTTTTTTCATCATCATTTTTCTAGTTAAGGAGTGTACACGTGTTGCTTTGATTCCCATCTACCCGTTGTCCCAAAATTCTTATATCACAATAATGTAAACATAATTATTGATCAAACTCATCAAATCGCTAGCTCATTTAATCAAGGGTGGTGATACCGTTAGGGAAGGTGCACTTTTTTAACACGTAGGGTACATATTATACCAACCAGATCTTGCAAATCTGCCAAAACTGTTTAGGCCGTGGCAAGACATGTGAACATGTCATCAATTAAAATTGTACCTTTATTGGCCCTTTTTGTGTAGGCATGTGAATGTGAATTCTTTCACAAGAACATTTATTAACATGGGTTGGGAGTCTTTGGACGGTAGGGAGAAATTTTTATTTTATTTCATTTCTTCAAAAAATATAATTCTACACATTGTTAAGGTAGATTGTTTATTGAAATAAAATACAAAGTAAAGAGGAAGAGTGTATTGTCGAACATTCGATTAATGAGTGTCTAGAACGAAAAACTTACTTAATCCGCTAAGAGGCCGGGAGCTTAAAAAGAAGAAAAACCTATTACTTTCTATGTCCTTTCATGCTACGGGTCACTGTACATATGATCATACAATTGGTTTGTTAAGATTAAGTTCAAGTTATTATGCAACTTTACCAACAAATCACAAAACGATAAAGTGCTAGTAATAAAGAATAAAAAGAATACAATAATTTTCGCCCTAAGCTTAGAGGTTCAAAATATAAAGTTCTAATCCCCTTTTGAGCTTTCATCAACTGAAGAAACTACTATATTATAACCGAAACCAAAGAAACTGTCCAAGATACAATTTTTGAGCACTCGGAATGAATCATTCAATATTACATCAAGCAAATTTTTTAATTTATACAACCGTTCACTCAAGAACACAGCACTTAACAATATACAAATTACTCAAGATATATATCAAGCTGATAGTTTTTGAAAGATCAAAACAAGCTTTCTGCCTTTTGAGTGAGAGAAAGAGACGAGAGAAATAAAAAAAATGAATTCGACATCCAAACCCTAAGCAATGAATTTATATCGGAAGTCAACAGAAAGTCATCCATCCAACAGTTGTTAGGGTTGACACTTCGGGACATCATATGCCTTTAAAAACCACTAAAGAAGTTTTACAAAAAACACGTTTTTATAATATAGAAGCATCAGTCACCAATTCAACAAATCGATCAAATAATTATCCAACAATCAGGTCAGCAGCCAAGTCACCATCATTGTGCCACATTTCCCAACATGGTTGGCTCCTTGTAACACTCATTGAAGTACTACAATTTTGGCAATACGAACCCATGTTTGGCATCGCACATCTCATCGCGGTATAATGAAAATCTTATGACATGGCAATAAAAGTAGTCCTTGTTCTAAGCGTATATGATCCAATCCCTTTGAAATGCCTCATTTTGTAAGCATCTTCTTTATTTTTTTCTTCGACTTATGTTGTCACCTTCTTTCTAATTTGTTGTTGTGCTTATGTTGACTGGACCAATCATCTTTGCGCTCTAATTAAAATTTGATTAACTAGAGTTTAAGAGATAAAAGACTTATTTTCAACGTAATTAATGGGCACAAGGAGACAGACTTGACAAAAAATAAATAAAAAATAGAAGCAGGACCCAAATGTGAATATGTCAAATATTAGGGACTATAATTGTAATTTTTCTTAATTTCGCATAACCAATTTACAATTATTTTTTTAAAATTATAGAGTGAATAAGACAAATCATGTCCTAGAGCATACGTTTTTGTTATTTAAAATGCCTATTAAACTTAGGGTTTCTTTAAAAGCAAAATGTTTCAGTAATGCTAGGAATTGCGTTGGACCATACGGCTTTGACCTTTTTGTATGTTTGATTCTCGAGATCCAATGTCACATGACTTTTGTTTCGACACATTTTAAGAAAAGTGAGCCTGCTTAGGACATGGATCTACCTTTTTAAGATTAAATACTCTCAATTGAGCGGACATGTCTACTTTAATAAATTTACTCTTAAATAAGACTTCAACTTTTGAGAGAAAAAAATGTTTAATGTACGTACTTATAAATCTATGATAGATCGAATGAATTATTACCATTAACTAGGTCGATAGGTAAGGAACTCATAAGTTGTGCATATTATGCCTCTATTTGAGTCACATCAAAATTCTTATTTTTATTCTTCTACTCATTTTCAACCACACATTCTTCAATAAAATAATATTTTCTATTACATCAATAACTTTTTTTTTCAACTACACATATTCTATCAATCGACTATTCCAAAATACATTCGTCCAAAATAATATGACTCAAACGCACTCATATCAAACATCAGAGTAAATGAAAAATTTAGAACGGCGTCCTCCCACCTTTTGGAAATATATATATATATTTATAAAAAGTTAGCCCTTGTTTGAACCTCATATTGAAGGGAAAATGCATTTTAGAATGGTGATTTTAGAAAATGTGTGATTAAAACGAAGAATTATTTTTCGATTTACGTGTAATATTATTTTATTGAAAAATGTGTAGTTGAAAATGAATTTTTAAAAGAATGAAATTCAAACAAGAGCTCAATTTTCTTGTGGTTCCCAAAAGTTTCAACATCTCGTAGGAGCGCGCAAATTTGAGTCGAGAGCATGGCACTACAAGTTTTGGTCATGCTCAATCCAGTTTCACGTATTCATATTGTTTCGCACGGATAGTGGCTAACAATTAAAAGAGGTTCAGACGATTGTGTAACGATCAAACCTCTTGAGACAAAGTCCCAAAAATGGGTGTCTTCTTTGGCAAAGATTTACAATTCTGAAATAAATCAGAATGCCTCCAAGGAGCGCAAGCACACGAGTACTGAGAGAAGAATTTTAAAGTTAAACTAAGAAATTGAAATTACATATTCTCTGTTGAGAGTGTTTGATTCGGGATCCTTTTCTTTTATGTCTTCTCTTCCTTTTATACCTATTTGATAGCTTCTTTGTGAAGAACTGCTTGCCAACTACTTGATATTCTATAACTACCCAATTTCTTAATAATGACTGATTTATCGTAAAACTGTCATATCTAACTNAATCGTCATCTCTAACTGTCACCATGATTTTTATTCTTCAACCGTCTACAACTGAGATTTTTGGATCGTGGGGCGTGATTGGATTACTCAATAACTGCTTCAATAACTGCTATTTTTGGATGACTGTAATATCTTATGTTTGCCAAGGTTCTGGCGATTCGAAGGTTTGAGCGAGAACGGGCTCATTCATCTTGAGCGATCGTAGACCATTCCCTTCGCTCAGATTTGGACGACTTATTAGCTTGAACGATGATATTACTTTGTTACAAGGCCTCTTTTGTATTTATCAATGACTCCATTAGGACTTTTATTCTGGACTTCATTCATTGAGCGTTTTAAATTTGGGCTGCACTTTTTGTGTGTCAACACATATACTACAAATGTGACTAAAAATTCAATTTCAACTTGTTTAGTTGACATGCAACACTCATCGCCGAGAAAATATTTTTAGAAAGCAAAGCACTTTCAGAATATCTTAGTCGTGAAGTGTATAGAATGTGAATAAAATTTTATATAGGACAAAAAGTTCGATGTCATTTCAAGTGATTAATTAATTAAAATCATGTTAATCTATGATGGTCGTCTAATTAATTGCAGTACATATTAATTTCTAAGTAAGTCGGCAATCATCATTAGATAAATTAATGTTGATTATTCCTTAAAAACACACTTTTCAATCCAGAAATTTCATTTTTAAGGAAGGGACTGTACTTCAGATTCCATATTTCCGTACCATTTTTTTTTAGCAGATATTGTTGATATGAGTGGATATATTTAACAATTTTACTTAATCGGTGATTAAAAAAAATTAAAAATTGTTACTAATTAATTTGCAGTTGACTTATGACAATCTTTTAAGAATAATAATATTTATCCAAGGATAATTATATTACCACCACAAAATTTACTCAGTATACCATATTATAATCACACTACATTTAAAATATATTTTTAATAAATACACCCAACAAATTTACAATTATACTTCTAATCAAATAAAAAAAAATGAAAAAAAAAACAATTATGATGTAGTCACCGGTGTAATATTAATCCTCAACCGAGAAAGATGTGGACAACCCTGGTGGGGCTACCCCCAAGAAGGACCGGCCTTGGTGGGGCCGACAGCCCTGGTGGGGCTACCACCAAGAAGACGAAGGCCTTGGGTAGCCGTCTCTTTTGTTTAATGGGTTGAGAGTTATTACGCTTACCATGATATAACCCACCCGCCATGACATTTTTTTCTTCTCATCCTTCAAATTTAAGAGAGAAATTAATGGAGTGCAAAAGAGAGTATTCTGCAAAGTCAAATGGAAAATAGTTAAAACTAAAAAAAAGCATGAAATTAGTTCCTACGGTTAGCGATTTGGACACGAGAAATTCCATTGTAGCTAGTGAGATATTAGGGATGGCAAAAAAATTTGTTCAATCCGATACCCGTGGGGCCCTACCCCGAATGGGAAGGAAATTACCTGCCTAACCGGATAAACGGCGCAGGGACGAGATGAGGTCATTACCTCGAATTATAATCACACCACATTTATAATATATTTTTAATAAATTCACTCAACAAATTTACAATTATACTTCTAATCAAATAAAAATGAAAAATGAAAAAAAACAATTATGGTGTAATCATCAATTTAATATTAATCCTCAACAGGAAAAGATGTGGACGGCCCTGGTGGGGCTACCCCCAAGAAGGACAGCCTTGGTGGAGCCGACGGCCCTAGCCCCTGGTGGGGCTACCACCAAGAAGACAAAGGCATTGGGTAGTTGTCGCTTTTGTTTAATGGGTTGAGAGTTATTATGTTCACCATGATATAACCCACCCGCCATGAGATTTTTTTCTTCTCATCCTTCAAATTTAAGAGAGAGATTAATGGAGTGCAAAAGAGAGTATTCTGCAAAGTTAAATGGAAAATAGTTAAAATTAAAAAAAAACATGAAATTAGTTCCTACGGTTTGCGATTTGGACATGAGAAATTCCATCGTAGCTGGTGAGAGATTGGAACACAGAAGATGAAATTAGTATTATTTTCTCTTTGAATTTTCAATATTTTACCATGAGAAAAAAAGAAAATTATCTTGTTTATGTGGAAAAAAGCAAAAGTCGTTGTCGATGGAAAATCTATGTGCAGTCAGATGTTGAGGAAAAAGAAAAAAAAAATTAGGTTTATATTTGTAGTGTAATAATATTTTTCTTATTAAAAAAAATATTAAAACACTAATTATGTAATTTTACTTAAGACTATTTAAGTAAAAAAGAAAAATATTAAAAATTGTGGTGCTTTTGATAAAATTTATAGTGATAATATAAATAGCCTTTTTTCTAGTGGCCCCTTCCTAATATTGCCCTTTATGATTGGGATTAGATTGAGAACTCCAAGCTTGAAAGGTTGGACATGTTGGGAATTAAACTGATATGCACATAGAAAAATTAAAATTTATTTTGATAGGCATGATCAACTACGATGTTATAATATGCAAATTGTAGAAACTAGTTTCTTATATACAACAACAATTCCTTTATTCCAGATCATGATTTAAAGTAGCTGCTCAAAAGTCGTGCCGGTAAAGTAATCCACGCAGTCGGAAGATAAAATTCCTACGTAGAGTAGTTTGGCATGATTTTTACTTCGTTTTTTATAAAAGAACTTTTGAAGGAAATTACTTTATTTTTTATTTAAAATCAATTTTTAAAAGCACTTTTTATTTCGAAAGTGCTTTTAGAGAAAGTCACATTTAACTAGATTTCTCTAAAAACTCTTTTAACTATAAAAAACACTAATATAAAATTAGTCAAATGAGTCTAAAAGTAACTTTTGAATTTCAAAAACTCATTTTGATATCAAAAATTATGTCAAATGTGCCCTAAGAATCACAATTTTAATTGTCTAGATTAGGGTTTGAGAATTATTTTGCGCTAGCAAAAATTCATATTTTTCATCTCAAGCGTTGGAGTATATATAAATTTTATTAGTTATGAGGAGAAATTATATGATACACTCCTTTTAATGTTTACTGCACATTGTTTCTAATTCTCAATGTAGTGTATTAAAGTAGCAAAAAAAAAAAAAAGGGGAGAGAGAAGGAAGATGAATCTCAAACACTAGAAATACAACCACCAATCCCGTTGTCGTCGTCCTCAACACAATGCTCCACCACCGCCATGTTGTAACTGTCACCATCATCTCCTTCATCGGTCATGGTGGTGATTGGTAGTGGTGCAGTTCTAGGGATGGCAGTGGGGCGGGTTCACGGGGGTGCGGAGACAATCCCCCATCCTGCCCAGTCCGCCCCACATTAGACGGGGCGGGGCGGAGACAGGGCGGAGATTTGTCCCGTTTACCGCCCTGTTTAATTTTTTTTATTTTTTTGTATTATTTTTTGTAATTATTTTTAATTTTTTAATTTTTTTTCTTTTGCACGGGGCGGATTCAGGGCCCAGTGGAGCGACGCCCCATGCCCCGCCCCACCACCCCGTCCGGGCAGATTTTTTTTTGCCCCGAATCGCAAAGCGGAGCGGGGCGAGATGGGGTAAATTGCCATCCCTATGCAGTTCTCATGGTAATGGTACAGGCGTTAGAGCAATGGTGTTGATCTACTTGGAGTGTAACTAATTTTTTTGTGACTTTCTGAAAAGAGAAAATTACACCTACACTTGTTTTTTAATTTTTTCTTTCAAAAATTAGGTACAAAAATTTTTCTTTCAAAAATTCAGTGCACCTCTCTCTTCTCTCCCTCTATTTTAAAACACAATTCGTCCGACTGCCCCCCACCAACTCCGACACGGTCACCAGAAACCAGCGACAGAATTATCGACAAACAAAAGTTCTCCACAAATTTATCAATCAATGGCCACCCTCCTCAATCGCGTATTTCTCTCTCTAATGTCTGTATTTTTCTACGTCTAGTTTTTCATTTTTTTTATTCAGCATTCATAGTTTTTAAAGGATATGACGTTTGTGTGCGTTTCAATTCCTGATACTTAAAAGATCTGATTATCTCAAGCTACCCATTTCCGTCGGTTTGTTAATTTTCTTAGGTAATTGGCACAAAACGTTCCTACCTATCGACCTCATTGTGGAAAACTTCATTATCTTCCATTTCTTAACATTTTTGCCCTCATTTCAACATTTCTTTGCGACGAGCATCCTTCCGTCCACCTCCCGTCAGTTTCTCCATCAATTAATTAAAAAAACGATGTTTTCTTATGAATCAACAGGGGTGATATTGTCCCACCCCATACCCCATTCAACACCTTCTTCTCGCCTTCAACCTAGTCCATAAGGATTAACGGTAACATGAAATTATTACATTAAATAATACGACTGCTATCATTTTGGGTTGCTGGAAAGATTTACAAAATATATATAAAGGGATAAATTGGCTACACAGATTCACCAACTATGGCTGCTATCATTTCCAGTTTATGCTTATGCTTATTAAGAGTGTAACAAAGGGATAAATTGAGAAGAACGAGTGTAAATTGTGGTTACTGTATGTATTACGCGTCAATGGTGTATGATCCATTTTGGCTCTGTTGGTGAAGATGAATTGGTCCCTTTTCCCCTTTTTAGAATCATATTAACTCGTGATAATAATCCCTACGTAGTAATATTTTTTATATGAACATCCCTACCTTTAAATTCTATTGTCGGAAAACATCCCTAAATTTCAAAAAAAATTGCGCAGAACATCCATGTTTTCTTCTCTGTCCACCAGTTCAGAAAACATATATCCAACCCTTTGCTGTCTCCAAAAAGCAAACTTCCTTGATCAAATCAGACCCAACAAATATCTGCTCGCAGAGGTCTTTTTTACTCGGCAAAAGTCTTTGAACAATTATTTTAACTGCTCGAATCCATTTCTTCATTTATCATCCAGCAAACCCCGCTCAATCCTCTGAACCTCCTCAATGCTCAATTTTTCAACCCTGAGAATCAGTAAACATTCATCAAGAACATCACGGCGAATACTACTATACACCGGCATCATTCCTTTTTATACCCCGATTGGATCATACGATCTTTGATATGTCTCAAATCAATTACTGCATCCTGGTGTATCAAATCAAGGGGCATATCGTCTTCCCCAAAACTCATGCCCTGTGTTTCGGATGTGAATGTGCTCGAACTCATCCTTCAAGCGCAATATAGCCACATGCAGCTCGTTCTTCGCCAGGTCCATGATGTTACATCTAGCATTAGTCGCCCCATCTCGATAATTCAAATTCAATTCCTCGGTCGATTAAATCAACTCATCAACCGCAACCAAGTAATCATCTGTTAAAGCAAACGAATTGGCCTTGTTTAATATGATCTGCTCGACGACCTCGAAGCGGGGGTCCACAGCGGAGGAGGCAGACTTCTGGGCACTCGACGAAGGGTCATCCGACGATACAAAGGATGATAGAGTGGAGAGACGGTTATCAAATGCCGAGAGGATAAATAGCATGTCGTCGGTGTCGGAAGTGTTATGGAGGCTCTGTAAGATGCGCTACGTCGTGGCCAATACCTTAAGGGGTTGAATGGGGTGGGACGATATTACCCTTGTTGATTTATAAGAAAACATCGTTTTTTTAATTAATTGATGGAGAAACTGACGGGAGGTGGACGGAAGGACGTTCGTCGCAAAGAAAGGTTGAAATGAAGGCAAAAATGCCAAGAAATGGAAGGTAATGACATTTTCCACAATAAGGTCGATAGGTAGGGACGTTTCATGCCAATTACCCATTTTCTATTTTAAGATTAAAAGTATTTACACCTCATCTCAAAGCCCCTCACTACTCGCGTTTTCAGGTCATATCGGTGAAGATGAGAAGTATTAGTGTGGTGTCGAGGTCTCCAATCCTTCAACCTCTAGTTGAATTCAGGCAATGGTGGTAAGTTGGGAATTCGAGATGGTGATCATCGGATGACTATAGATTTGACGATCATCGTTGGTTGTAGATAAAGTGCAAATGGTGGAGATAGTGGTGGTGTGATGGAGGTAGATGTGGTGCTAGTGGTTGTCTATGTGGATGAGCTCCAGGTGGTAGTACGTATGTCTATAGTTTTGGTAGTGGTGGTTTGTCGATTTGAGGTGGCGCTAGAGATGTGGATGGTGTTGACATTGGTGTAGTGGGGTGGGGAGAGTTAAGAGTGATTGCAACTAGTTTAATTTGATAATTTGTGACAAAAAATATGTGATATGCGATTAAATTTGTAATTGTGATTAACAATTTCTGTATTTGTGACTATGACCTTGTTTGATTTGTGACTAGTACGCTATCGTAATTATAAATAGTGTGTTATTGTGACCTTAACATGTTTAGGTAATTCATAGGTCACAAATTGCCATCGATTGATCACATTGATTTTTGTAAGATTTTTACAAGTTTCTTAAATTTGAAAGTACGCCCATGTTTGATGCACGTTAAAATGGAAAGAATGTTTTTTTTGTGATGTGATGGTGAATATGTGGTTGAAAAAGAATGAAAAATTATTGATGTGATGGAAAATATTATTTTATTGGAGAATATGTTGTTGAAAATGAGTAGAAGAGTTGTGATAATTATGTTTTTTTTTTCCTTTTGAAAAATCAGTCCGCTTCATTAAAATTGAAAAAAAAAATAGGCATTTTTGTTAAATTAATTTTGTAACTAATGGGGATAGTAACCAGAAAACGAGTTGAGATCTGTTATCCATTTATGTTATTCAAGTTGCTGTCTATCCAATTACAAATTGACATATTATGAAAAATTAAAATTGATGTTAAGGTTGAAAAATTAAAATTGATGACAACTTTATTTTTTCTTGATGTGTCAATTTGCAATTGAGTGTGTTGAGATTTGGGTTCCAAAACACCAATGAATCCGGGCTCAGTTTCCAATCCAAACGACACCACAATCCACGACCAATCCCAAACCAATACTTCTCTACCCAACCGGTTGCTCCAATGTTAAACAGCCCACAAAGGACTCGGTGTGAAGAAAGTAGCCACTATTTTCAGCCACCAAGGCTAAGGAAGAAGGGAAGAAAAAGGATTATCAAAGGCACAAAGCCAAGAGCACAAAGCATAAACAAGAGAATCGATTTTCTCTCCTTTCCTCAATAAAAACGGCTCCTACACTTTCATTCACACACTTTGAAAATAGTAATGGACAATTGCATATATAGGGAGACAGTATGGGCTTTTAGGTTAAACACAAAGGGGCCCAATAGACAACAAAGTGGGCTTTCAACCTTAAAGCCGTCCAAGGTTATGGGCCGGGCCATGAGCAACACTAATAACGTTAGGCTACTTCAAATGGCCCAAGTAGGTTATAGGATTGGTCCGAGTAATTGTGGTGTCGATATATAACTTATCCAACATCGGTTTTACATCATCGCCCAGGATTTATTGGGTATCAAAACCCAACAGAGTGGACAACAAATTAGACAACAAAAATGGACAACAGATCTCAACTCCCGAAAAACATGGTTACTAATATGCAGAAAACATGGAATGTAATTAGATTTGCAGTTTCTCTCTCCAATTAGGCCAATTTCCCTACATTTTCAGCCATTTTCCCATCTTCCCTTGTATTATGGGATTTAACAATAATTCTTCCTGCCCCGGCCAAAAAATAGAAGAGAAACAAATGTTCTATTCCAGGCGAAATACACTTCCAAAGATTAAAATATTAAATTGAAATTCAGCTTCATAAAATATTTTTTTATGATCACTGCAATTTTTGTGTTCATTGATAAACTGTTTGCTAAATTATTGGAAGTGTTGTGACTTTGATGACGTGTTATGGTTACAATTTTTCCGTTTTGTTCCCATTGTTACCAATTTAGTCACATATAGGTTGTGTCACTCAATAGTTGTGACTAATCTAACTTGCAATATGACCCCCATTGCTGTGTAGTGGCTACGGTGAGATATTACAACTGTTCTAGTGGACGACGGTGCTATAAGTGTTTGTTTCCTTGAGCACCAAGTAATTCGTCAACCATCAAGAGAAACATGATGTGTGTTACTCGGCCCCTGTGTGGCCCCCATTATTTCTCATTAAATTATAGTTCTTTTTTTTTCTCTCTTATCAACAATGCATTTTTCAATAAAATAATATTATGTGTAAACTAAAAATTTTTCCTTCTTTTTTAATTACACATTCTTCAAAAAATTACTATTCTCATTATAATTTGAAATAATGAGTTAAACGGACACTCTATGTACCATCACTCTTGTCAAAAAATTAATTTTAATCACACATTTAATGAGACTCGTAATTTTCAACCATACATTCCATCAATTTTTATCAAAATTTACAAAAAAAATAAAATATGATTTTTAACTAAACCAAAAATGAATATAATTAATAATTTATTTTAGGTGTGACATCGTATTCATTTAAATAAAAGCATTCTAAGATATTATAAAGGTATGTTTGTACATTAGACAATATAGTTTTAGAAGGGATAAGATAGGTAGTAAAACGAAAATTTGTTAATTTAATCTCACGTCTTTTTCATAGAGTTGATATCTGTTATCCTTATTTGATTATCCCATTTAGACCATAACATCTTATCATATCAACTTGAAATAGCCACTAATGTGACATTTAGAAATAAATGGGACGATCCAAGTCAAGTTGAGCAAGTTAATCTGACTCGTGAGCCGTCTCACCAATATATATTTAATTTTTTTATTTAATATGGCTTGCTCAGATGAGCACAACTTATTCACCATTCGTCTCACCCCATTTTCACCTCATATGACATCTTTCGTGCACGAATATGTATGCATGTGCCTAGGGAAGAAGGAACAAGGTACGTGCCGGGTGAAAGCAACTCTGAATAAGGATCACGTGAGTGGAACATGATAAAGGAGACAAGAAACCTGAATGAGACTATTCAACCATCTGTATTTGGGCCCCCAAACATGTTTGCATAATTAGGCCTTTTCAGTTTAAGCTTTCAAGATTTTGACTTTAAAGTCTCTCACCCAAGTATCAAAATGAAACTCGTGGTGGGGCCAACTCACTTTTTTTTTTTATGACTCAAGTGTCCAAGTTTTGCCCGACTAATTCTGAAAAGTGACGGCCTTCCCCCTGATTTGCCACCCGGGTTAATCCGGATACGGTCACAGCTTATCACACTTGGGCCGACCATTCAACGATTTTCCTCCAAGTGGACCTCTGCCTTCCAACATTTTAAATGTTACATTCCAGTTGGTGCAGGAATTCGAACATTCGATACTCCGTAGAGAACTCTCTTTTTTAACTACTGCACCATGCCCGTGTGGGCAAATGCCAACTCACTTATTAAACCATAGAAAGTTGAATCATGAAGAAAAATATAAAAATGATCCACGTTTGGCCTCCATTCTCTTAAAGCTCATTTTCAATCACATATTCTTTCATAAAATAATTTTACACGTAAATTCAAAAAAAATTCTTATGCTTTAACCACACATTTTCTAAAAAATTACATTTCAAAAACATATTTCTCCCAAAAAATGGAAGTCAAAGAATAATTCATCGAACGTGAATTTTTTTTAATGAAAAACTATATTCTTTTTAGTATCGTAAATAATATGCAGTCAATAATAAAGGGATTATTCTTCTTGTACATAGGGCACCATATGTCCATTATGGACAGCATCGTGGTGCGCCCTATATACTTGTAGCACAATCCATAATAAAGATGTCAACGGAGGCTAGCCTACTATTCCCTACTCATGTCTATTTTTAAATAATTCTATTTAAAAATAGTTACATTCACCAATCAACAAGAAATTTTTTATTTTCTTCTCTCTCGGAAAAATAATAAAAAGAAAAACAAAGCAGTAAATTTAAATAACTTGGCCCATTTGACATCTCTATATCGATCGATTTTTCATTCCTGATGTTTCTTGTCGGTGCTTTCTGCGCCAGAAATTTCGTCGAGCATCATTCATAATCTTGCCACGTGAATGTTAAATCCAAGTATCCCATTGGCATGTGGGCTTTCTTTCTCAATATTTATTTTTCTTCGAAGTGATGACAAGAATGTGACGATGCATTAAGTTCAGATTGGGGCCATGTTCAAGAATCAATGTAACCACACAAATTCATTTAAATCCCAATAGTAGTAGTTCAATGTTCTTACCTCTACTTGGGGATACTATGCAAGGAATGTACCTGCGAGTCAACAAAATTTCACTGTCTATCAACGTCGTGCACAGTGAACGAATACATAACTACTCCATAAAATCGTATTAATATTTTAAAATACGGCGGCCAGGACGGTTGGAACTCAGAAGCTTGAGATCAAACTTAGAAGTGATATCTCGATCTCAAGCGTCAATTTGTAATGAGGGCGTGTGAGGCTTTGTGACTGCATGGGTTTGCATGCTAGAATCGATATATTACCGTCAATTGACAGTAATAACAAAGAAAAAGAAGTTGAAATTTTGTTTTTTTGTAGTATCTGCATTCATGATCTTCATGTATACATACATGAAGTACATGCTCATTTTCATGCTTGAATCTCGATTCGCCACAATCACAATGCAAGATCTCATGCTATAAATTTTTATGCTGCAATAAGAAAAATTTTAATTTATAAGAGAGAAACCTCAGTCGACAAGGAAAAGAGAACAATAGATCTTCTCATTTATGTGACACATAGTAAATGAAACAAATTGATGTGCTATGATTTGAGCAGTCGACAACTTTACAAATGATTAGAACGCAGCGAGAAGGTAGTAACAATAAAGCATTTTTAGATCTTCAACTATAAATGTATAAATCTCGGTTGAATAAAGCACGTTCAAATCCAGACAAGCTTTTTTATCATCGACAAAGCTGTACGCATAGCCCCTGAATCTGCGACGTGGTTGGATTCAGCAATGAATACGACCTGCTTCTTCCGTTGTTTGAGCAAGTTAAATTATATTGACCTGCTCCCGTTTGCTCCGACTGCAAAATCGACAAATTTTGTAAAGTCGTTCCATCAGATATATTATTACACTTGTCTACATCAAAGCTTTGCTAAGGAAAAAGAAATAACAAATGCATGGACAAACATTTTCAACTTCCATCAAACTTGAGTGTAAAAATGAAGTTTGCTTTTTAGCCAATCTTAAGGTAAGACCCGATTTTCTAGTGAATGTCATGTGTACACAGGTCCACTTATTCAGAGTAACTATGTCCCGTCATCACGAATACATAGTCAAACCGATGTAATAAAAGTTAAAAGCAATATCCTTCTTTCTGGTGTGTACATCAGTTTCATGACTCCGCTCACTCGTAAGATTTTTTTCGGGAAATGATATAAATACTATAGAATGCACAAAACAGGAAGGTAATTAGACAATTCCTCACCGTGCATGAAACGGGTTGAGTATTGCAGCTCCACCTTGAAGTAGGAACACAACTCAGATAGTGGCACCATGAGCAGTGATCGTTCAAATCTTCTCCTCGAAGTAGCAATACCAGGCCAACAGTGAACCTATCAAAATCAACACAGATCTCAAGTCAGAGAGAAACAATCAGACGTCAATAACACAATTAAAATGAAAAAATTCTGATAAGCCAACTTTGGAGACGCAAGTAATCGGGAAATTCCAGTAAATTGAATGTTGTAACAGGAGGAATTCTCTGTCTTTCTTATATTTTACTAGGCTTAATTTTATTGCTTATAATGGAGTTTTCTTTAATTTCTCTACATGAGGTCCACAGGCAAGGGCAAAAATGCTTGAAGATGCCATCTGAATCTATGATGAATGGATTAAGTTGCAGTACAATAAGTAAAAGCAACTCATTGAGATGAACGGTCAGATGCTTGCAACAAGTGATGGCTCCAGTCTTGAAGTATAAAGTAAACGCGTCTTGCTATAGAAAACTTAATTCGCAAAGAATAATTCCCTTTTCCTGAAAACAGAGTCCTTGTTTAACTCAAGCTGAAGAAGAACAAACTAATTCCTATTCCCAACAAATACAAGGTTAGCTTCAGTAAACCTTTTTCCCCAGTAAATTAGATTTATTACGACATCTACCAAAAGAATCAATAAAATCAAATTTTTAGCGCATGTTAGGCCATGCTCATACATGCGTCGGTCTTCTAACATGTTATACTAAGATCACGTCGTGTTTATGAAAGAGTCTTTTTACAAGTAAAAAGTTCAAAAATAGTAATAGTAATTTTCTTTATTATTTCATTTTTTTGAGAACTATTAACCCCTGTTTGATGGTCATTGTAAAGAGAAATGGGAGGAAAATGATGTTTTAAATAGTGATTTTTTTAGAGAATGTGTGATTAAAAAGTATAAAAAATTTGGATTTATGTGTAGAACATTTTATTGTGTAAACGTGTGATTGAAAATAAACATGTGAAATAAAGAGTTTTAGTTTAAAGAGAGTCAAACAAGGTCGAAGTAAATTAAGATGAATATTACTCCAAAAAACATTTACAGTTTACTTTAAAAGGCCAAAGAAGGATTCTCAATCAGGGAATGTAAAATAGATAGAAGCTCATCTGTTTCAGTGATTTCATCTTAGCGTGCTAGGAATCGATTTATTATAAGCGTTGAATTTGTTACCAAACACCACCTTACATACGTTTACATCTGTAGGCTTCATTAGCTAATTGTATAACAGTATCAAAACTTCAGCTGGAACTTTCAAACATCAGGGATCAAGCTATATAAGCAGAATTTCCGAATAGTTAGTTAGTTAGTCATTGTCTAGTCCATAAAGAGAATCGAATTCGAGTAGAAAATTATTGTGCATGCTTCACGTTCCCATATTTCCCCAACCCAAACGAAAAAAGGTGAAAAAGTAACGAACGGAAGATCCAAATGATTTAAAAAAACAGAGGTAGAACGACCTTAAACTTACCCAACAATGAGAAGGATCAATGAAAGGACCCAGAGAATGCATTGATATGCCTTAAATTTAGGTTTAGTTGATGCCGAAGAATATCTAGTGGGAGCATATCTCTGGTTAACCCATCCAAACTGGGGCCGGATTAGAAACACAAAACCGAGAAGAAAACCAGAAAAAAATCCTCCAATATGAGCAAAGTTGTCCACATGTGGGAGGATTCCAACAGCTAGATTGATAGCAATAATAACCACAAGGGTCAATAAAGCTGCCACCTGAAGAACAAAATTATATAGGAAGTTGTTAAAGCCTAAAAAAATGTAGGTAATAGTGAGTTCACTACTTCATAAAGGCCTAACCTAAGAGCAGTTAGATGCATACCTTGTACGCATACATAGTCCAATTGGTTATCAGCTCCGAAAGCATTGCCCCGAGTAATCCAAAAAGTGCGCCAGAAGCACCGACAGAAATATTAGACTGAATAAAAAGGGCAGATAATAAACTCCCGCCAAGCCCAGAGATGACATAAAGCAACCCGATGCGCACTACAAGAAAATAAGGCAAGAAAAAATAAGAAACCTGATCTAAGGGTGTGTTTGACACCCATTAGGAATAGTGATTGAAGGGAAGAATATGTGGTTAAAAAGTAAAAAGAATTTTTGGGTTTATGTGTAATATTATTTTATTAATAGAATGTGTGGTTGAAATGAAGAAAGAGAAAAAAAATGAGAAATAGAATGGAAAGAGAATGGATGTCAAACAGGGGCAAGTCTCATGACATTAATATGAAACCTGCAGCCTAAGCCTTTTCATTGTTTTTATAAAAAGAAAAAAGAAAATACTAACATGTAGATTCCAGAAAGAGGAAACACCGAGAAAAGCTTAACCCTTCACCAAACAAACATCCACCAATGTATTGCTCAAATACTGATGCCTATATGATGCATATCAAAGGACAAAATACAAAGATACCAATCTAAGCATACTTTAGCGTAATTTTCATTGAGCCACCTTCGAACTACGAAAAAATGGGACTAGCCACCATATGTATGAAAGCCAATACACCCATCTATTAGGCTTCCAACTTCCACCCAGGATCTGTTAAAAGACAGTGACCATTTCAATCACAGCCCATAAGCACCAAAAAAAACTCCTGACCACTAATCTCTGCCAGGCAAAGCATCCTAGACGTCAAACTCAGCCCCTCCAACCCTCCCCATCTAAATCCCACTTGATTCATCCTAGAAATCACTGCCACTACCACTATCTAAACCAGAAATAAAAATTCATTTTTTCATTTTCTTCTCAACCAAACCTAAAATAAAACAAACTCAATCTTATTTCAAATTAACTTTGGGTCCATTTGTTATAACAAGCATTCAGAGGCCTACGCCTCAAGATCCACTTAACTTTATGCTTATATTAAGCATTTCAAATTATTCTTGGTCTTCTAAGACATTTTATTATTAGCCTCCAGTTTTTGAGCTGTTTTCTTTTATGGACTACGTTTTTTTGGTTCTTTTATTTTCTTTTTTTATGCCTTTACAAGGAAGGGGAAGGAAAGAAAAAACACAACATTGCAAGTGAAAAATGATAGTAAATTGAGAAGAAACTGATAGCAAAGAAGAAGATAATCAGGGAATCAATTATGTTAGATGATTCCCTTAAAGATTGTGTTAGTAGTGATTATACATGGGACTTCTAGGTTTTCTCTACTTCTAGTAATAGATTATATTTTTGTTATGTTATTAATATTCTCTTGCTACTTTATTCTATTTCATTTTGTAAATTTGACTATTAATTTTGTTCAAATTTGTTCTATTATGGATTTTTACAATGGTTTATGGTTCATCGCGAGAATGTTTTTGTATTTTCATATTTTGAATAATTTCATTGTTTTGCTTTACATCTTGCCTCACAAAGGTCAAACCGGTCATTACCGAATCAAGCATTTTTAAACAATGTAACTACATAAATTCCTTTTCCTCATGTGCAGAAAGGTCCAAGAAATCAAATCTTTTACAACTACATCAGACCATGTCAATTCCAGTTTACATGTCCCCTTATTTTGATCTTCTAAGATTCATTAGTGGAAATTTCTTAAGGTCTATAAAATATTTGCCCCATCCATCTTATTTGAACTTCCCTTGTATAATCATTGGTGCTACCTTTATTTATCCTTATTTCTCATTTCCTCCATTTTTAGTATGTTCACAAATCAACATTAACATCATTATTTACCCTATATTCATCTCTGAAAATCTGTCATTTTAATGGGGCCCAACACCCAATAACATAAAAGTATAGCTAGTCTAATAACCATTATGAAGAATACACCATTTAATTGGCAAAGTATCTACAACTTACATAGAATCATTGTAATTCCATAACACCCCTCCATTTCGTCCAACCTGATTTAGTCTTGTGTAACATATAAACCGCAAGTCTCTTTTCCAGATTCATAAACGAACTTAAATTCCTAAACCATTACTCTTTGGAGCAACATGATCTCTATTGTGACAATACTATCACCATAATCCTATCAAACTCAAAATAACAAACTAGTGAATAAAACAAGATGACATCAAATTACATGATTATGCAATAACACAACACAATTTTTCACCCACTCATTTGGTTGGATTTTAATGATTTCTTTCCCAGTGTAGACATCAAAGTTAGATACCACTGACTGATACATAGAGATAGAGGTATCAAGTGGTAGTGGTTAGGCGTAAGGAATGATACATAGAGATACCATTAACTGATACATGGAGATAGAGGTATTAAGTGGTAGTGGTTAGGGGTAAGGAATGAGAGGTGGAGGAGGAGAGGGTGGCATGGTTGTGAAGTCTTCAAGTGAACTGCAGGTAAGGGTTCTATATTGGGAAAATAACAAAGGTGGCTGGAGATATTGGAGGAAGGGGGAGTGGTAGTGGAAAGACTGGAAGGAAATGTTGGTGGCAGTGATAGTTGGGACAATGATCAAAGAGATGGAGGAGGCGGAGATGCACAATAGAGAGGGGCTTACCTATGCATGTGTTTGCTGTTGTAGTGCAGAAAGAGGGCACAGAGGGAGGGTCAGAATTTCTTCATAGATTCACTAAGGAATGTTGCACTAACTAGTAGGCTCGTGCCTAATTTCAACTTAACTTATTTTTCTCCTTTCTGGTTTTTGTGAAATAGCAAAGAAGACCAATATACCAATACTATGGATGGAAAGTTGGAATGAAACCTAGCAGATGAGTATTTGCCACTTTTCCCTATAAAAATGGCAGTCAAATATTATCTTCCTGTAGTTGCAAGGGGTTCGATGAAAATACCTGCATACAAACATATATACCACATACAAACAAATAAATACACGTGTATATTGTTAGTATTGGTATTGAGTTCCAAACACATTTACAAAAATGAAAGAAGACAATGCTTGTCCACAAACTATTGATCACCTATATAATGATGTTAAACTTGAATCATAATATTATAAAGCTGATCATCGACGATTCCTTTTCATCATGCATAATAGATTTATATTTTATACTAAACTAATATAGCCTTAGCTACCATAAACAGAATGATAGTCTTAGTGTTATCAACTTAATAGACAATAAGGCAACATTAAGCATTAAGGTTAAGCTAACGAGGGCCCACAATGTAATACAAACATTCCAGATATCATTTTGCCATAATCACAATAGGTTATGAGCCATTTCAATAGCACTAATCTTCGCACTCATGATATGCATCTATTAGTGAATCAATAATAACTATTCTAGCTAAAATAATACAAAATTATATAAGTACATAGTTAAAAACAATTTTCATGGCATATTTGAAACTCAGGACTGTGCAGCATGTTACATACCAAACCCGAATTCTTGCTCAAGCCGAATGCCAATAACTAACAGGCTCAGCATGTTGGCTAGTAAATGAAAAACTCCACCATGTAACCACATACAAGTGAGGAGGCGCCATCCTTCATGTTTGTGGACCACTTTACTCACATCCAAAGCACCCATCTTCTGTAACCTTTAAATGGGAGGATAAATGGTATTTTAGAAGCAATTCCCAGAATCGTTCCATCTTGCACAAATAGCAATTTAAGGTCATAGATCATCTAATATATCAGGAAAGACATTTAGCTATGTTTGGCTCATATTTATAAACTGTTTAAAAACACTCAAAATCACTTTACATACATACATTTCAAGGAACCCACAAATACTACATACTTATCCACCATTCGTTTCTATCTATTTATAATTTAAACCATTTATTAACACCTCCCAAAAATGCTTTTACACCAAAAGGTAACTTTCTTCATTAACAAGGATGCAGTAATCTGCAGTGTGGTAGCGAACCTTGCGATACATGCTCAAATAAAGAGTTAAATCGGATATTCCACCAATATATACATAAACACAAGTGGTCTACCTTGTATATAAAATGGACAATCTGAAATAAACACCCCAACTATTTAAGGTCTGGACATTTCAAAAAATGGAAGAAAGAAGGGGCAAGCTTAAATTTCTTAGTTATGAACAAATGTCAATAAATTACTCTTCAACAAAGAAAAATAAAATAGTAAGACTAAATTAATAACTTTCAATTTGAATATCCTTTGATAATCCAACACTATTAGTAGGCAATACAGATTATATGAATATATATTGACAAAGAAAATTGTATTGCGCTCACGTTCTTCTTTGAAATCTTGAAGTTTCCAGAGGTAGGTTCCTCTATGTAAATAAGTCTAGCATGTTTAACACATATACCAAACTTTCCATAGCAGCCTTCTCTTCTAGTTTGATTCCCTTTTTGATGCCTTCGTTTAATGACTCTTAATACTTTTGATGCCTTGCCTTCAATGTGGAAATCCCTACTATCCATTTAAACCTATTTAAACAAATGTTCATTACTATATAAACATACTTGATTCGTGAATCAATTTCAATAATTTCGCCCTTTAAGGCCTCTCTTCGAATGCTTCTGATGCCTTCACTTTGCAAAATATTAGACTGCTCTCTCCCTCTCTCTAGGAACATTAAAATCCCCTCTGTACTATCCATTTAAACCTCGTTGAACAAATTTTTGTTACCATATAAACATGATTTGTGAATCAACTTCAATGTTTTACCCTTTCCTCAAATTAACCAGAAAACCAGGATCATATACAAACACGAATTGCAAAAGAACTAGGACACATCAAACGTCACTCAGCTCAAACGAGATCATTTCAACAATAATCATTTCCACCTTACTGCATAAATCTTGATTCACCTCTCTATTCAACTCAAATCCATATCCTTGCTGTTATCAATCTGGCCAAATACCAGTAGTATTACAAAATTTCATTAAATTTACAAAGTAAGTTAAGATAAATACCAAAAGTTAAAATTCTCAATATTCTCAATTCTGTTTATCTTTTTGCAACAAAATTTTAGTTTGTAATGCCTAAAAAAATCAGTAAAGTTCATTAAAAAAATTCGTAATAAAAAAAGGGCACATACCAAAGTGCAAATCTTTACAAAGCAAACAACTTGAAACCTCAAATAAATCTGAGAGAAGAAAAAAGAGCCTTACGCAGAAGAAGAAGGACCAAGGAGAGGATTTTCTTTGAAGGGCTGAAAGGAGAATCTCCCCAAAAACCCAGCAATGCAAGATACCGAATTCTTGGGACAATTATTAACATACATAGTTATAACAAACATTACTGTATTGACTACAACAAAGGAAGGAATCAACCAGGTCTTCCATTTCTTAAAATGCTTTACTTCTCTGTAAGCAACCGTATTGGGACTTGGGGCGGCGGAAGTGGCGATGACTGGCGGGGTGTCCACCTCCACAGGATGGATCGTATTGGCCCCTCGCCTCGAGTGGACCCTTATTAGAACTTCCGGAGGTGGGTCTTCTTTTCCGGCCATCTGAAAAAAAAAATTGATTACAGAGTTGCACAAACAATGTAATGAGTTGGATTTGTTGAAAAGGGGAAAGTGGTGGAATTTAGTTGGTGGGTTGTCCTAAGGAAGAGGGTTAGGTGACCAGATTAACCGCTATGTGAACGCAACCTGTTCTTTACTTCGCTGTTGCGCCTACGATTACATTTTTACTTTTCTTCAATTGAATTAGCGTAACATAGATGTTCTCAATCTCGAGTTTGAACTCGGCCGCACGCGTAAAATCAAGACAACTCAAATTTTAAATAAGTAATTCTATTCGGCATCATCGGTGTGATGACAATTACATTAAATAATAGATTCGATTAAATGTAATGTCAAATAATTCATTTAATTGAATTTATCAATTGTAGTAATTTAAACTGATGTTCTAGCATCACTAGTACTGTATAACATTATTCATTTTGAATTATTCACGTCATAACAGTTCCAATCAACGAATATTATCCTTTTATTCATAATTAGACAAGAATTATCTCTCTTTTTTTTTGTCAAAATACTCGTTCAACTTCGAGCTTGTCTTAACTGATGCAAACAACATATAAGTCGAGGAGCTCGATGGTGTCCATATCCTATCTACGTTGAACTTTTCTAGCTCATGTTGATGTTGGGTTGTATCAGGTTTCAATACTAATAATCGAGTAGAAGAAAAAACATTATGATAAACCTTATTTTCTATAAAATTATACATCTAACTACTCATTTGCTAAAAAAAGTAAAATAAGAATTGAATTATGCAAACAAGTCAAAGATCTATTTTCAAAAAAACAAAAAGGGAGAAAATTAGATGAGAATAAATGTTGGTCCCCAATTTAAAAACTATAATATAATTCAAACTTGTACACGTTTTAATTGACCAATGATACATGTAAATGTGTTACATTTTCTTAAGCTGGTTAGGTGAATTATTGTACTTCAACAAATAATAAAATATTGTACTTTTCAAAGGCAGTAAACTAGAAAAATGGTTCTTTTTTTTATTAAAATATTCTCCCTCCTTTATAAGAAAATGGCAAGTGACATTAATCTTGATTAAGACTATAACCGCGATATTTTGAAAATATTAATAATTATAATTATGGACCAAACGTGCTCCCACACAAATGAGATCTAAACTTGATTACTTCTAATTATTATATAGTTCACATTTGTTGACTCCTAATCATAGTTGTCAGACTCGATCGTGAGGCAACAGCCGAGATAGGACCTCTGACGAAGAGTACTCGAGCTGAGGACAGCTCTTCTTAGAAAGTAGGGACCGGGTGTCAATGGGTTAGTGATTCAACCGACGATTCGATGGTTCAATCGCAGATCATTGAATAAGAACCTACAAAAATATATAAAATATAAATTTTTTTAGAGGCAAAATTAAAAATTTTAATTTATTTTCACTAATTATTTAGGTCTAAAATAAAGTAAAAAGGTCGGACCAAAGTTTTTTAAAAGAATATTTTTATAAAATCTATAAATGATTCATTAGATATAAGTTATTGCACACAAGTAACACTAAAAAACTTTATGTTCAAATTGTGAGGAACTAATTGTTTTTCTTAGAGATCTAAGGTTCAATTCCCTTGAACTCAAAAATTTTGTAAAAGAATTTCAAAACCCAATCAAACCGGTCAATCGAGCCGGATAAATCGTCGGTCCGAGTCAAGTACATTTCTATCAAATTAATCTGCTCGGCGCGGTCAAAGGTTCGGGCCGGACCTTATAACTATGCTCCTCACGCTTTATACCTTATTTTTCTAGAACAAGAAAAAATATTACTTAATGCTCTGTGTCTTTATTAAACATTATAATTAAAAAGATATGCATGTCGATTCTTATCAATTTTTAGGAAAAAAATTGTACCTTTAGATGATGAACATGGATTGAGACCTACTCGATCTTCTAGCAGCAATGGAATATTTTCTTGAGCCTCAGACTTCTTGAAACAAAATTGTGGGTACTAAGTTAGTATCAAACTACTAGGGCATAAAATAGTTTAAGAAAGGAAAATAATTAATTGTATCGCTGAGTAATGAGCATGAATCGTGTATTTATCATATTTATTGGCACAGTCTTAAGAGGACTAAAACACCAATGAGACTTTAAAATGTGTTCGACTAGGACTTATAATAAGTTTTATTGTCTTGGTATATTTGGGTGATTGAACTTTAGTAGAATTGAGGTTCCTAGGTTGAAAAATAAGGAGACTGTTATTGTAGATTCTTAACATGTTTCAGGTCATCATGATAGTCCAACTATGTCATACACGCGGCTTGAGTTTGGGAGTCAGATTGATCTCGAGGTATCGTGCATGAACTATTCTATAAAATCCCGCAAACGTACGGGATCATTGACAAATAATAAATTAAATGAATTGAGAGTATCATCACACAAGGAAGTAATAACTTTAGTGTACTAGTTATTACTAAATTCGAAGTATCATAACACAAAAGAAATTAATTGATATTTTTACTAATTTTAACTATGAATGCAACAAGGATTTGTTTTTATCAAATAATGAAGTAAACATATTAGATTTCAGAATCCACCTATTAATGCTATTGCCAATTCTCAACACGTATAAAGGAGTATTTTTCTAATGTTAATGGTAATCGATAATTTAATTTTATTCAATATTCTTTTCCAAAATATATCAAATCTATGTTTAACATGATTCGATTCAATCATATTCATAATCCAAATTTATTTGAAAAAAATACATTAATTCACAGGATTCTCACATGTTATTGTATATATCATAAATATTATTCCTAATACATATTGTCATGTGTTAGATTTGCAGTGTTTTACCTATCGTGAGTCTCTCAACACTATCAATAGACAACAAGTTATCTAAATCGTGGCCAAACATTCAAACAACAAAATACTTATACATAAGTAATCAAAATCTAAGAAATTACTAAAATCAACGAGTCTTTAATTAAAAATAACAACTGACAAGTTTTATCATCTATCAAATACAATAAATGTTTAGCCTAGCATATTCATAATAGAATTACACATGAAAGATTGAATTGACATCACTCGAAAATTGGAAGAAATAGGAGAAATGCACGTTCTTTGCTCGAATATTGAAAACGGGTTATGAATCTTCGAACATCTTATGTAATTTGCCTTGATTAGCTCTAGAAACTTTTTCTTCGCCTTCAAAATATGGTAGAATATGGTGAAAATTGGGTAGAATAAAGATTTTTTTCGTTCTCATCGTGTTTTGACTTTTAAAGAATGTCAAAATATTGTTTCCATACATAATTTCATCAAAAGAAGGAAACCTAATTTTTTGTCCTGAAAAAGAGCCTTGTGACCGCATGGTAGGCTATCTCACGGGACCTGTTGATGTCTTAGGGTTGAGTGCGGTTGCATGGTGGTGGTCAGGTTTCAGTTTTCTCAATTTGGTTCCTGAACTTTCCCGCAATGCATTTTGATCATTTCACTTGTAATTTCGTTCATTTATCTTCCAATTGCATCCCATTGAACTCTTAGCACCTTAAATCAATCTCTCATGGTCCGATCCAACTATTGGAATATTGCACGTTAATCCCCATAATTTGGATTTCGCCGTTCTCCTCTGATTCTTCCAATTTTTTTCATCCAATCATTGAGTTATATCTATCAAACACAATATAAATTTTTTAGCTTTATCACTATGAAATGTCAAAATTGAATCCTTTAGCTCGGTCCTTCTTGATACTTTAGAATTTTGAAAACGGATGTATTATTTTACGTGGAATAATAATTATATTCTGAACCAATAAATGTAACCGAATTTTTTAAATACAGCAATTTTTCTGCCGATTAGTGTAAATCTCCAAAAAATAATTGTCCAATAGGATTGCAGTTTTTGAGCTTCTTGGGTAATGTCCTCCAATCCATTCGTTCAAATCTGTATCCGTCAGGACGGCCCACCAACATAAACACTAGGCCAAGAGAGCTTGGACAACGGCCCGGAACAATTTTTTGTGTCCGATAAATTAGAAATTTAGTGCTTTGCTAGGCAAAAAAACTTGAAAAATTGAGGTCAAAGTCAATAGTTAATTTTAATCATATATTTTTATATACTTTTTATCCATTATTTTATCAATTTTTATTAAAATTTATCAAAAAAATTGTCAAACAACCTCATAGAAACACACAAGATAACTTAAATAGACGAGTACATGTGACCATAAATGTTTTGTCGGCTTTAAGAATGGAAACATGGTACTTGTTAATGTTTATGATTTCCTTACTGGACAGGATAAGGTTCGCTAAATCTAATTAAATTATTTAATTTTATGTCCCATAAAGAAGGGAATAAAAAACGAAAAATAAATAAATTATATTTTACGTACTAAATTATGAATTATGATGTAATTAATACCCTTTTTTATCTAGAAAAAGCAGTTATGTTATGATGGTCGCATTTTTTTTTTTTTGTCTTAGAATAATAGTGGATGACATGTGCTCATAATCGTGATATCAATTATTAAAGAGATTTTATTCTCCTAATCGTAATTAAATATACATTACCAGATTTTGTTACTATATACGAAATTAAGTTTCACGCATTAGACTAGTGATAAAAAATTGAATTCAACTAGGGAAAAAACGTATCTAATGCAGAACTTAGTTAGGGATGTAATGAACCGAACCGAGCCGGTTTGGCCCTTGAGCACACGAGAGCACTTGGATGAGTCGAGCTCGCCATGAGCTTTTTCTTGGGTTCGGGCTCGTCCCTGAACAAGTTCGAGCAACCCCTTGGTCAAGCTCGGATGAGCGGGCAAGTCAACGAGCCGTTCAATTCAATTACCATTCTTATACTTAGCGATGAATTTAACGCTAACAAAAAGAGGCAAAAATATGTTAAATATTTGTAAATTTAGAAAGTTAATAATTCGTAGATTCAGCAGAATAATGATAGTTGACAAGAATTTTAAGAAACTCTCAAAGTTCATTTATTTATTTTTTAATTTAATTCATCAAAAGTCATCCTCTCAAGACTATCGTGGCTGCTGTATGAAAACCTAGTACGATTCTAATTAAAAATCGCTATCAAGTCCCTTATATCTCATAAAAATAATTAATTAACCCTAATTAAATAAAACAACCTAACTTAAATAAATAAAAGACTTAAAAAACCGAGTCATGACTCTCTTGTTGTTTGGGACTGCATCAGTGTCAAAAATGTAAATAGGTATAATTATTTTCAGAATCGTTCCTTCTATTCATAAATTTGACACACTTATTTGATAAATAATCACGATCTTTGACTTAAATCAATGTAACGCTCAATATCTTATGGATCTTAAGTCTTTACAACAAATTCTCTCATGATCTTAGTGAAATATATATTGAGTGTTGACTTGACTTAAATTAAAGGTCGTGATTATTTGTCAAATAAGTGTGTCAAATTGATGAGTAAGAGGAACCTGAATTATTTTCATGTTTAAACCATTTAAATTTATAAACGAGAAGATTCATCGTCAATGCTTATCTTATTTTGATAACCATAAAAAGTTACTTATTTGAGTTTTCTAATTAAATGCTTATTTATCTTGCCCTCTTAAAATTTTAAATTACACGTACAATTTATTTGTACACGCCACGCTTATTCAAATAGTTGTTGATATGTCTATATTTTTGGAGGCTCTAGCTTTGGACAAGTTTGTTTCCTTTCGTCCTTATTCGTGGATGGTTTTAATCTTACCATACAGTCTCCGATGTATTTTTGACAATAGGTCTTGTTTGGTGGATTTTGATAAAAAAATAAAATAAAATATGTATTTAAAAAATCGTGGACTCCGTCAAATATGACTGAAATTAATTGTTTAGTTCAATTTAAATTTAAATTTTTAATTTTAATTTCCACCAAACAGAAGAAAAATATATTGACTATGAATTGGTTGCAACAAGTCTTAATATTAGTACGAGTTCATATCGACCACAACTTTTTGACTGGAATTATCACCCACGGCCAACGATTGTATCGACTTGTGATGATAATCAACATCGTTGGCATGACGATTCAGTTCCAACTTGATTTATGGCCGTTGATATTTGGCACATCAGACTAGCCCAAAAAAGTTCCAGTCATGGTTACAATGACAACCTAAGACAAAAAGTCTCCAAGTGGACCCCCAGAATAAGAAAATGAACCCCTGAGTCAACCTAACATCACAATACACAGTCCTGTTTACACAACGTCGATAAAATTTTTAAATTAAAGTCACATACTTCATGAGATTTACAACTTTTCAATCGTACATTTCATCATTTTTTATTAAAATTTACTAAAAAATTAATTTTTTAACTACATCAAACAAGAGCGTAGAACTGTAAATAGATAAAAAATGATGTGAACGATTACAGTGCAACCCGAAAACGTTTGCTGAACATGGGAGTCTGCCAGGGTTTAGAATGGGTGAAAGTGGAGCATTCTAGCTAGAGTAGGTTTGGGACAAAAAATCAATAGAGATGACTCGAAAATTGAGACTTTGGGCTGTTCAACTGGACAATTAATGGACTAGTGCATGAATTACCGATCATTTCGATGAAAATTACCGGCGACTTGCTATAGGCGGTTGTTGTGTTTTTATATATCGCAAGTGTATGATATCGTAACAAGCAGTATAGTAAATTTTTGAGTTCGGATATCGTTTCCACGAAAACTATATTTCAGGACTTAATCAAATTTTTCTAACTCTTATTTGATAAAAGCGAGTAAATAATTATAATGGTTATGCTTATTTTTCCTTACTACTTTTAACGAATTGAAAATATAAAAAGATTGCAAATAACGATTGATTGAAGATTCAAATATGTGATGAATATTAGAGTATAACAATTTCATCTATTGATTACCTTAATTCTTAATTCAAAATTCATAACCTAATGTAGTATTCGATCAATTTTTTTTTATATTTAATTTACTCATCTCGAGTTCTCATTAAAAATATTTAACTAATTCAATTCTGTATCTCGATGTGAACAACCTTAGTTAAACGAAACACTAGTTCTAAAAATTCAGATTGTGACTGCAATAATTAGTATAACTATCTCTACGCATTATATTAATTTACCGAATTTTACTATATTGTCTAAATTTCAAACTCACATCTCGATTAGTAAAATACTCACATAATCATCAAATTAGTGATCAAGTAATTCAATGTATTAAACTCATAGTAAAGCCAACATATATAAGAAAAAATCACAGAAATCTTGAATAGAAAAATAAATGATTACAAGTTGATTACATTGTTTTCTCTAATATGAAAATTAGTTACTCATACTGTAAAAATAAAAATACGTAAAAGTGAAATGATATCATCAAAAATTGACGAAACGTGAAATTGTCCGTGTCTGCTATCCCCCCCTCCCCCCTTTTTTTTTCTGCTTTTTCTCTTTTTTTTTTCTTTCTTTTTTTTTTGTCTCTTTTCTTCCTGTTGCGTATGCATTTTTTCTCTCTCAACTGCCTTCTTTGACTATTCTTCTTTTTTCCTTTCTCTTTTTTTTTTCTGTCATTTTCTTTTCTCCTTTTTCAGCAGTTGTTTTTTTTTTTCTCCTTTTCAGTTCTCTCGCTTCAACCGCCCTCTTCTTGTTTTCTTTTTGAATAATCAAGCTTTCATATTTGAATTTTGCTATTTTTCGTCACTTTTACATTCTTTTCTTCAATTCTTCGTTAAATATAAAATTTTAAGTACAAAATACAATATAACATAAATTAGATAGAATTTTATCCAAAAGATAATAAAATGTCATCATTTAGGGTCTCGAATAAGTATAGAAACTACAATTATCACACCTCAAACTTGAATCTTTGTTTATCTTCAAACAAAAGTAAAACATAACAAACACACGGACACGTCATGCTAATTACTCAATTGGTGGCCAGTCAATCAAATAAAGCAAAAAAATTTAGCTAGCTAACCTAGCTATGTCAACGAGCCGAGTCGAGCCGAGCCGAGCCGAGCCAAGGCCGGGCTGGCTCGATTTTTTTTTTTCGAATTTAAAATTTGTACATTTTATATGTGATGTAAATTAAATAAATTATAAAAGTTAAAACCCTCCTCCTTTCTCCGGGCTTGGGACCGGCTACAATTATCGTAGGCGGAGTTACAATTGTACACGAATAAAATATCTCGTGTACAATTTTTGTTGAAACAAAAATATTTATCAT
>CAIGRB010130228.1:51376-105570 GCA_903798255.1 Fraxinus quadrangulata
CGATATTTATTTTACATTTACGTGCACGCAAACGCAAACGCAAACGCAGCACAGCTAAATTTTTAGCTGCCCAGGCAGCTGTTTCTAGCTGCCTGCAGGCAGCTGTTGCTACAGGCAGCTAAAAATATTTGAATAAAATTATTATTATTATTAATTTTAAAAGCACGGGCCTAAAACGGGCCGTTTGGGGCTCGGGCCGACGCCCCAAATTGGCGTCTGCCAGAGCCTCGGCTCGGTGGCACCCCTAAGCTAACCTGACTTATTATCTCGAGATTGAAATCATAATATCAAATCTATGTACAACTTCAAAATCATAATACAGAAATTAAAATCTACTTTTTCAATGTAAAATCGACGTGTGTGAATAATCAAGCATAGCATTATGAATTCATAAGTTATTTCGATTCTCGACCCTCAATGGTCAAATATGTTCTTTCATCACTCGTAAGATTTACACATCCCCAAACTTATTATTTTCACTATTTTCCAATGTATGAACTAAGATTAGATTTTTTTACTATCCACACCTCTTTAGTTTAATAAAATTTCACCAATTGTAGTTCAACATTTCAATAAATAAGGATTCTCCATTAAATTTGATTGTTTCAATCTTTAAGACTTAACTAGACTAACAATATTTTATTAAAAGTTAAATTTTCTTAAACAGGTGTTTGAAAATTAATCAAGGCATTTGATGCGTCTTCTGTTTCATACACCTGCTCTTTCTGATTTTTTTTCAACAATTTTTTTCTTTATTTGAAGTATTCTCCCTTAAACTTTCTAAATTACCCCATGTAACAAACCTTCGGCCGATAACTCCTAAATCAGATGACCATAGGGTGGACACCAAATTTTAAAAACCCTTGCAGGTTTAATTACTCGAATCATAAAAGGTACGAAGAGAGATTTTCAAATAAAATATTTTTTATGCCTTAATTAGTGCAATGTCCCTCATTTAATACAATTTTAAGAAAAAACGACCTTTAACTTGAGATTTTCATCCAATTGCATCCTATTGATCTTAGACAATCCATATAAAATTTTTAATTTCACACATGAAATCCCTATTTATCTCAACATCTTCATATAACAGTGAGATCCCCCCAAATTATTCTAAATTTGGTCCAAGAATGTGAAATTGACTGGTTTTAGGGTTAACATCTATGGTCCACCATTTCAACATATTCAATTATGAAATCAGTTCATTCCTACACAATGCTTAACTTAATTCATGTGCTCAATATATATCAAATTTCACATGAAAAAGTAAAAATTAATCTAAGCATGCAACTTATTTACCATTCATAAATCAATTCATAATTCAATATATTTGTTATTGCTAGCCGGCCAACTAACTCACACAAGTACACAAAAAGATTTTTAATTTTTTTTTTACTAAATCAATAAAAATATACAAAACACACACACACATATATGGCGACAATCTTTCCCGAAAACTATTCGATATGGCGACATTCCAATCGGTATCTTGTAAGCGATGCGATAGGCCTACAATACATTGTCCAATTTTTTGGACCAATCTTTTTGAGATGCATTCACTGTGAGTTCCAAAATTCTCTTCAAATGTCCGTTAGAAGTTTCAACCTGTCCACTTGTCTGAGGATGATAGGGTATGGCTATTCGATATTGTACCTAGTATTTAGCAAGCACCACCTGGAATAACCTATTGCGATAGTGAGTTCCACCATCACTTATGATGGCTCTTGGAGATCCATAGCTGTTGAAAATACTTTTCTTTATAAAATCTACCACTACCCTCGCATCATTGATGGGTAATACCTTCACTTCCACCCATTTGGAGACGTAATCCACAACCACTAGGATATATCGCTTGTTATAGGACAATGGAAAATGTCCCATAAAATCAATTCTCCATACATCAAATAGTTCTACCTCTAAAACGTTGTTTAGTGGCATCTCGTGACGGGCCGATATGTTACCTGTTCTTTGACATTTATCACAAGATCTACAGAAATCGTGGGAGTCTTTAAATAATATTGGCCAAAAGAAATCGCTTTGAAGCACCTTCGCTGTTGTTTTAGTCGGGCCAAAGTGTCCTCCATAAGCTGAATCATGAACCCTTGAAAGGATCGGTTTCATCTCATCATTGAGCATACATCTCATGATAATCTGGTCCTCCCCTCTTCTGTATAAATTTGGATCATCTCAATAATAAAATTTTGCTTCATGGAGAAATTTCTTCTTTTGTTGATAAGTGAAATCTGGATTCACATACCCACTCGTTAAGTAAATAATATCCGTATACTAAGGAGCCTTTTCCAATTACAATAATTGCTAATCAGGAAAAACTTCATTGATATCCACATCATCTGACTCTTTCAACTGATCTAGCCTCGATAACTGATCCGCCACTTGGTTTTCCGTCCTCTCTTATCACGAATTTCAATGTCGAACTCTTGCAGTAACAGAACCTACCGAATCAACCTGAGTTTAGCATCTTTCTTCTCGAATAAATATTTCAAAGTTGTATGGTCTGTATAAACTATCACATTTGAACCAATTAGATAAAAATGAAATTTGTCAAAGACAAATACCACTGCTAGCATTTCCTTTTTAGTTGTTGTGTAGTTGATCTGAGCATCTATCAAAGTTTTTCCGGCACAGTAGATGACATGCAAGACCTTTCCCTTTCGTTGACCTAGCACTGCTCCTACTGCGAAATCACTAGCATTACACATGAGCTCGAAATGTAGTTCCCAATCTGGCGCCATTATAACAGGTACAGATGTTCACTTTTCCTTCAAAGTATTAAAGGCATTTATACACTCATCAGAAAAGATAAATGACACATCATTCTCCAGTAGATTGCACAAAGGTTTTGTAATATTTGTGAAGTCCTGAATAAATCGTCTGTAAAACCCCGCATGTCCAAAAAAGCTTATAATCCTTTTGACTGAGGTAAGTGACTGCAATTTTTCAATCACCTGTATCTTTACTTTATCGACCTCAATACCCTGTGAAGAAATTCGATGACCCAGCACTATCCTCTCTTTCACCATAAAGTGACACTTTTCCTAATTGAGCATCAGATTTTTTTCTTTACACCTTCGTATACGAGCGATAAACGTTTCAAGCAGTCATCAAATGAATCTCCAAATATTGAAAAGTTATCCATGAATACCTCGATGTACTTTTCCATCATGTCAAAAAATATGGCCATCATGCAACGCTGAAAGGTCGCAAGTGCGTTGCACAAACCAAAATGCATTTTTCTAAAGGCAAAAGTACAGTAGGGACATGTGAATGTTGTTTCTCCTGGTCTTTTGGAGCAATGACTATCTGATTGTATCCTAAATATCCGTATAGAAAACAGTAATGAGAATGACTTGCAAACCTTTCCAACATCCGATCAATGAAGGACAATGGGAAGTGATCTTATCTGGTGGCATTATTTAGCTTTATGTAATCTATACACACTTTCCATCCCGTGACTAATCACGTTGGTATCAACTTATTGATCTCATACTTCTCTACTATAATTCCACCCTTCTTAGGCCCCACATGTACCAGACTCACCGAAGAATTGTCTGAAATTGGGTAGATAATTTCTGCATCGAGCAATTTCAACACTTATTTTCTCACTACTTCCTTCAAGGTTGGATTTAATCTGTGCTAAACTTCCACGGATGGCTTAGACTCGTCTTCCATTAAGATTTTGTGCACAAAGAGTAGGACTGATTCCTCGAATATCGGCTATGGTTCATCTAATTGCAGTCTTGTGCTTCCGGAGTACCTCCAATAACTTATCTTTCTCCTCATTTGTCATATCAATTGTAATGATAACTGGAATTGTTATATAGTCTCCCAAATATGCGTAACAGAGATAAGATGGTAGGTAACTCAAGAGTTGGATCCCTCTCCATTGAAGATACGAGTGGTGTGGGATTGGAACCAAGAGACTCATATTGCCAATATCTCTTTCCAATTGGTTGTTCAGCCACATGTATAATATATTATGTACTCTCTGCATTTGTTGCCTCTGATTGTGTACTGACTGCCTCACATAGAATAGATGGATGTGTTGTATCAAATGTATCGGCTACAAGCTCATCAAGAATATCCACTTGGCAACAAGTATCTGAAGTTAATAGGTATTTCACTGCTTTGAATACATTCAATATAACCTGTTCATTGTCCACTTGAAAAATTATTTTTTCGTCATATACATCAATAAGTGCTCTCCAAGTAGCTAAGAAAGGTCTTCCCAAGATTAGTGAAATATTTGAATCATCTTCCATGTCCAAGATAATGAAATCTGCCGGGAAGATGAACTTATCCACCTTGACTAGCACATCTTCAATAATTCTCTTTGGTCTTTTGATAGACCTATCAGCCAGTTGCAATGAGATTTTTGTAGGTTTAGCAACTCCCAATCCAAGAGACCTGTAAACAGAGAGTGACATTAAGTTAACACTAGCACCTAAAACACATAAGGAATGCTCGAAATAATTAGAACCAAATAATGCACGGTATAGTAAAACTCCCTGGTCCTTTAGCTCAGGATGTAGCATTTTTAAGAGAATTACACTACATTCCTCATTCAGGAAGACGGTGTCATATTCTTCCAGCTTTCTCTTATTGGACAGAATTTCGTTCAAAAATTTTGTATAATTGGGCATTTGTGCTATTGCATCTGCAAAATGGATGTTTATGTGTAATTTCTTAAAAATCTCCACAAATTTGGCAAATTGCTTGTCTAACTTCTTTTTCTGCAACAATTGAGGAAATGAAATTGGTGGTACATAAGCTTTGATAGGATTCGGTGCTCTTATTGTAGATTTTTCTTTTCTCTCTTCCTCCTCTTTTGCAACTAGTGCAGTTTTGTTTTATCTTTATGAGCATATTCAATTTCTATCTCTTTGTTTTTGCTGTCTGGCCTCTTCACGTGTATCTCTAGCAATTGTATTCAACTTCTAGTTGTAATAGTTTGCACTTGCTCCTTTGGATTTATCATTGTATTGCTTGGCAATGTCCCTTGTGAGAGTTTTACAAGCTGTTGAGCTATCTGACCAATTTGTGTCTCCAACTTCTTGATCGATACCTGCTGATTCTGAAAATTTGTGTCAATTTGTTGGAACACTTTGTCTATTTTCTGCATATACTGATTGAACATCTCCCCCAAACTTGACTGTTTTTCCTGCTGGGCATTATTTAAATCATTCTCTTACTGATTATCTAACCATCTGAAATTCGGGTGCTATCTCCATCCCATGTTATATGTTCGTGAATATGAGTTAAAATTGCGGGAGCCATTCCGAATGAAGCTGACTTGTTCCTCGTGAAAGGAAAGCCTATAGACAAACAATTTTCTATCAAATGGTTAGCTCCACAGTTTTTGCATGATGGACCACCCATCACTGCATATGCTCATCTCATTCGTGATTTCACCAATAGCTCTACCTGCTTTGTCAAAGTTGCTATCTGCGCGTTTGTAGATGTTGTGCTATCTAATTTATACATCCCAGATGCTCTCGGTAATACCACTCTTTCTGATGAAAACATTGAATGTGCAGAGGCAATTAACTCAAATAAATACATGATTTGCTGTACTGATTTTCCTATTATCGATCCACTAGCAGAGGAATCTACCCGATATTTTGATAGTGGTGAGAGTCCAATGTATAAGTACTGCACTTGATTACCTATTGTGATTCCATGATTTGGACACTTTCGCATCAGCTCTTTGAATATATTTCATGTCTCGTGATAGCTCTATCTATCTTTCTGTTGGAAAGTTTGAATTTTCAATCTATTTTTGCTACTTTCGTCGATGGGAAGAATTTATTGTAGAATTTTTTGGTCAGTTCTTCCCATATAGTAATGCTTCCACGAGGTTCGACGTCTAACCACTCTAATGTAACATCTTTCAGTGTATATGGAAATAATCACAACTTAATAGCGTCTTCATTAACCCCCGGGGAATGGAATTTCTGACAATTTCTGAGAAATTTGGAGATTTGTGTGTTCGAATTTTCATGAAGTAGCCCGTAGAATTGGAGAGTGTTACTCCTCAAATTGATCCACTCTGGAGCGCGCATGCGTGGCTATGGGCATTAAGAACATTGAAACTAGTAAGTCTCCTTCGTTTATTTCCTCTCGCTCCTACTGCTGATCCGATGGCGTCGCTATTGCTGCTGCTGCAACTTGTCCAATTGGTTAAATAGGAATATGAATATTTTGACCGTCAGCCATTTGATGTTGTTGTTTTTGTTTGTGTTCCTTGCATTTTCGTCTGAAAGTACGTTCTATTTTCGAGTCAAACGATTCAAGATCGTCGTTTCAAGTACGGAGCATATAACGAATACTTATTTTTTTTTTTTGTAATAAATCAAATGACAGTTAAAAATAAAATAAACTAAGATTAAAAATAAATAGTTCCCGACAACGGCGCAAAAAATTTGTTGCATTTTTTTATATTGCAAATGTATGATATCGTAACAAGCAGTATAGTGAACCTTTGAGTCCGAATATCGTTTCTACGAAAACTATACTTCAAGACTTAATCAAAATTTTCTAACTCCTATCTGATAAAAGCAAGTAAATAATTATGATGATTAAGATTATTTTTCCTAACTACTTTTAACTAAGTGAAAATATAAAAAGATTGCAAACAACGGTGGTTGATTGAAGATTCAAATATGTGATGCATATTAGGGCATAACAATTTCATCTATTGATCACCTTAATTCTTAATTCAAGATTCATAATTGAATATAGTGTTTGATCAAATTTTTCTATTGTATTCAATTTACCCATCTCGAGTTCTCATTGAGCCTATTTAACTAATTCAATTTCATATTCCCATGTGAATGAACCTTAGTTATACGAAACACTAATTCTAAAAATTCATAAATTCATATTATGACCACAATAATTAGTAGAAGTATTTCTACACGTTATACTAATTTACTGAATTTTACTATATGGTCTAAATCTCAAACTCACCTCTCGATTCGTAAGAGACTCACATAATCATCAAATTAGTTATCAATTAATTCAATGTATTAAAGTCATAGTAAAATCAACACATATAAGAAAAAATCACAAAAATCTTGAATAAAAAGTAAATGATCAAAAGTCGACTACATTGTTTTCCTTAATATGAAAATTAATTACTCATACTATAAAAATAAAAATACGCAAAAGTAGAATAATATCATCAAAAATAGATTAAACATGAAACTGCTCATGTTTGTCATCTCTTTTCTTTTTTCTCACTTTTCTCTATTTTTTCCTTCTTTTTCTCTCTATTTTTGTCCTTTTTTTTCTCTCTTTTTTTCTGTCTCTTTTCTTCCTGCTGTGTATGTATATATATTTTTTCTCCCTGTTGCCTTCTATGACTTTTTCCCTTTTTTCTCCTTTCTTTTTTTTCATGTGCGTTTTCTTTTTGCCTTTTTCAACAGCAGTTTTTTTCTCCTCTACCTCTCTCGCTTCAGCCGTCCTCTTCTTGAATTCTTTTTGCGCGCGTGTATAATATATATATATATATTTCACCCACTAATTAAATTTTCAATACAAGTTCATTGAGATCCATTTAATATATTATTTCTCTTCAAAGTCTTATATTTAAATTTTGCCATTTTTCGTCACTTTTATATTTGTTTCTCCAATTTTTCATTAAACATAAAGTTTTACTTACAAAATACAATATAACATAAATTAAGTAAAATCTTATCCAAAAAATAATAAAATATTATCATTTAGGACTTCGAATAAGCGTAGAAATTACGCTTATCATCGAACACTCTTTCAACCGTTGAAATTGTCCCACTTCATCTCTTTCATACTGTACTGTACTGTACTGTACTATACGGTACGGTACATTGGGGGTTTTCTTTGTTAAGGTACGCTAATTTCTTGTCATTCAAGTGAAATAGTTTTATGTTAACAGTAAAATGATATTTTTCTTGGATTTTCTGGAAACAACTGTAATTCCTTCCTGCCTGCCAACTTTATGAAAAAAAGTTTTCTTCTTAGGAATCATCACTATTCACCAGTCACCACAGTGTTTTTTCAGGACGCCCCTATTCATTTTATGTCATATTTTCCATCAAATTCTTAAGAAATTGTATTTTATCATGGATTTGGTGTGTTGACAGAGTTTGTTCGAGGTCTTTAATGTTTTTTTGTGGCTTAGAGCATAATTTAAAATTTTGGCAGTTGACTAGAGTTTGATATTTTTTCTCTTTAACTAGATTGAAATCAAAATGGATCCATTTTTTACTAAATTTTCGAGTTCTTCGAATGGAATTCATTTGGAAAATCAGTCCGTGGTCGAGTTGTCTGACCAGAAACTAGCCGATGGACCTAGATTTGAGATTACTTATCCAGATCAGAAGCTAGTCAATGAACAAAGGTTTCAGAATACCTTACCAGCACAAAATTTTGAAGGTTTCCAAATGATTCAAAATGAGCCCTTTACGAATAGTGTAGTCTATAGTTCTAGTTTGGGCGTTGAGGACGATTATCAAGAAGATTGTGATTTATCGGACGCAGTTTTGAGATACATTAATCAGATGCTTATGGAAGAAGATATGGAGGAAAAGACACATATGCTTCAAGAGTCTTTAGATCTTCAAGCCAAAGAAAAATCATTATACGAAGTTCTCGGCAACAAGTACCCCCCTTCACCAGCACAAAACTCGAGCCCAGATGATTGCTTTCCAGGAAATCACCATCATAATAGTTCGAGTAGCAATGGTTATGGTAGCGGTTACCTAATGGATGTAATTGGTCCGAGGTGGATTAACAATCATGTTGATTCTAATGCATGTCATGCTCAGTTATATACAGTACATAATGCTTCCAATTCGTCTATTAGCTCGTCGAATAGCTTAAAGAGTATTGTAGATGGGTTCTCAGACTCTCCTGCAAGTCCTCTTCAGGTATCTGATATGGGTAACGAGAGTCGATGTGCGTGTGATTTCAGGAAGGGGGCTGAAGATGCAAGTAAATTTCTTCCAAGTGGGAATAGGTTGTTGGTTAGTACAGACGTTAATGGAACTCGTGAGTCAAATGGAGAATACGATGGAGGAGTAGTTAAGGTGAAGAAGAAAGACGAGGACAAACAGTCATCATCTGAGTCGAGGGGGAGGAAGAATCCGGATAGTGGAGAAACGGATTTAGAAGAAGAAAGAAGTAACAAGCTGGCAGCAATCTATTCAGAATCTACTATTCGATCAGAGGAATTCGATATTGTCTTGCTTCATAGTATGGGGGATGGTGGGGTTAGACTGGCAGCTTATAGGGAGGAGTTGCAAAATGCTACGAGTAAGTGTAAGCGGCAAAATGGACAAATGAAAAGATCTGGTAGAGTGAAGGGCCGTGGCAAAAACCGGAATAGTAAAAAGGAAGTCGTGGATTTGAGAACCCTCTTAATTAATTGTGCGAAGGCTGTTGCTGCTGATGATCATCCGAGTGCCAATGAACTGCTGAAACAGATCAGGCAGCACTCTTCACCATTCGGTGATGGAAATCAGAGATTGGCTCACTGCTTTGCTGATGGCCTAGAAGCACGCTTGGCCGGCACTGGTAGCCAGATCCATAAGGCCCTCGTCAATAGAAGAACAATTGCTGCTGATTTTTTGAAAGCTTACCATTTATATCTTGCGTCGTCTCCATTCAGGAAGATTTCAAATTTTGCCTCGAGCAAGACGATTAATATCAAATCACAAAATGCGATGAGAGTTCATGTTATAGATTTTGGCATCCTCTATGGTTTCCAATGGCCCACGTTTTTGCAACGCATTTCTGGAAGAGTAGGTGGACCTCCAAGAGTTCGGATTACTGGCATCGAGTTTCCCCAACCTGGGTTCCGACCAGCAGAAAGAATAGAGGAGACTGGTCGTCGATTGGCAGATTATGCAAAGACTTTCAATGTACCTTTTGAGTACAACGCCATTGCAAAGAAGTGGGAAACCATCAAAATTGAGGAACTTAAGATTGAGAAAGATGAGTTTCTTGTCGTCAACTGTTTGTATCGGATGAAGAACTTGCTTGATGAGACTGTGATGGCAGAGAGTTCAAGAACTGCTGTTCTGAACTTGATCAGGAAGATGAATCCGGACATCTTCATTCACGGGATTGTCAATGGGGCTTACGGTACCCCATTCTTTGTCACTAGGTTCCGGGAGGCTTTGTTTCACTTCTCAGCCCTCTTCGATATGCTTGAAACTAATGTACCTCGTGAAAAAACAGAAAGAATGTTAATCGAGAGAGACATCTTTGGCCGGGAAGCATTGAATGTCATAGCTTGTGAGGGCTGGGAGAGAGTCGAAAGGCCAGAGACGTATAAGCAATGGCAAGTCCGCGACTTGAAGGCAGGCTTCTTGCAAATCCCTTTTGAAAGGGAGATCATGAATAAGGCAAAATACAAGGTAAGATCAACCTACCACAAAGACTATGTCATTGATGAAGACAGTCAGTGGATGTTGCTGGGATGGAAAGGACGGACAATCTACGCACTTTCGTGTTGGAAACCTGTTTAAGAAACTAATAACGTGTCCCGAGACAGTATTGAATGGAATTAAAGAAGAAAAAGAAGTTTAAAATTTTGCGTGTTTAAGCAGGTTTATGTGTCAATAATTCGTCTGTAAAACTTGGTGATGAATGGAAGTACTATGATTCTGCCAGTGAACTTGCAAATTTGAAATTGTTCCGTCAGCAAGGCTTGCCAGACTCTGGTAAGGTCATCAAACTGTTAATTAATTATTTGTTTAACACTAACCTCATTTGACCTTAGAAAAATCCTTCTAAAGCTAGAAGAGTTCAGGGTACATATTATTTTCAAGATAATATATTATATCGGATATAGTCGCCAATTTCGTGAGATTTTAAAAAGGAACCGCCATTATTAGCGAAGAAACTATAGAGTAGGCAATACTAAATGGAATGAATGTGAATACATTATTCACCTTACAACATGACATCTTCAAAAGACGACATATCAGATTTGAAATTAAACGTCTTGAGTGTGTTGATGAACAATAGCATTCTTGACCCCAAGATAAGTCGATACATTTCTCTAATCTCTCGAAAAATTATTCGAAGTATTAAAAAACTACATTCTCAATACCTACCTAGTAAGATCGAGATCAAGTGACAGTTCTCATTAAAAACCTTCTTCTACTCCATGTCAATTCTACTTTCAAATTCCTAAATTGATTGAGCAAAAAACTACAAGGTGCTTTAGCTTAACTTTTGGATCACTCTCTAATTCCTGTTTGAGCCCATTTTTTGGGAAAAAAAAAAGGTTTGGAATAGTTATTTTTTGTAGAATGTGTTGTTAAAAAATAGGGAAAAGTTTTAGATTTACGTGTAAAATTATTTTATGGGAAAATACGCGATTGAAAATGAGTTTAAAAAAAAATGGAACTCAACATAGGCATAGTTTTTATATTCATGGCTATTTAGTATTGATTGGTGTCATCTGAATCTTGACCACCACACTGGTTAAGACAAGTCATTTTGCACTGGACACAATACCGAGTAGATTGAGAGTTCTTCGTCGTCCAGTTGATGACGAAACAGATATCAATTCAACTTCAACAGTCAAATCAAAAGGAACGACTCTCAATATGGTAACAGCAAGATAAAGGGAAATGCTTAGTATAAAAGGGCAGGCAGTGTGAAGTAAAAGCTCAAATCCAACATTATTCTCAATTTCATTTACCAACGTTATCCATAGTTGAAATGCCTAGTGAGCACATCAAACTTTGGATTGCACATAAAGCTGTTATGCATCATAGATATACAAACAAATATCATGTAAATAAAAAAGAGCTTGTTTTGCTCAAACATAATTTGTTAAGTTACTTCAACGTGCAGACAATTGGAAACAGATAAGCTTATTAATCAGAATCGAGTACTGATCTGGGAAAACAGAGCCTTGAAATCCTTAGTTGGTGAGCCAGTTCCCTCGGGTTTTGAGGCCAAGTCAAATGCTTTGAATTTTACTTCTTCAAAGTTTAGTGCCTGTTTGTAAGATTTCATTGTAACAAATACGTTAAAACCAATGAGAAACCATGATAATACAATGCAGATAAAAGACTTCACATTCAGGGTGAACCATAATGCTTCTTTTCAGATTATTATTGCTCCTAGAAGTAGGAATTAGGGTTTAATCCATAACATAAAGTTCTACAAGTGAACTACCTGAATGCAGACTTCTGCTACATCGGCTCTAGCAATAGTTTTTGTTTCTGTCTGAAGAAGTTCATCATCCTTTCCAACAAGTAGCTCCCTTACACCGCCTTCTTTATCCTGCAAGCCTCCAGCCCTACACCAACAAAAGAAACGACAGGTAATTGCCACAAGCTGAATGAGAAATGTTAAGAGCATGAATTCTCAGCAAGTTTGCGTTGAGTATAGGATTAAAGTATCTATTGGACTGTGGAGCTTAATTATGCAATTCACTTGTCCCCACAGACCGTGGATTGATCTAGTATAAGGGTACACTGGACGTTCATAATTTTGTATTGGGTTTACCTTAATATCCTACATTATGCCCTTGTTTGAGTTCCATCTTTTCCATCAAAATGCATTATTCAACAGTGATTTGAACTCATTTATACCACACATTCTTTAATAAAATAATATTACACGCAAACCTAAAACTTTTTTTAATTTTGTTACCACACATTCTCCATCATAACACTATTGCAAAATGCATTTTTTAGGGTGCTCAAACAACCCTTTCTAAGGAATCCAGAGGGCAGCTTTGAGCTACAAGGACAATTTTATAATCACTTTCTTCATTGTAGTGAAAATCTGTAGCAGCAAGCCGACAGTGAACCACCATAAATCTGTGGTTTTTCCATTATTCTTGCTCTCGATGTTGAGAGTAGGGCTTAATCATCGATAGTATCAACATCTGATTTTCAAGCCCAAGATATTCATAGTTGATTATAATGGGATAATGAGCTAACATCTGATTTGCAAGTTTTCTTAGATAACCTCATGATTGATTAACTGAATGTTTAGAAAAGAAATGTGTCCCTAGATCTTCCCATGACAAATCTTTTAACATTTGTGAGGTTATCAGAGGATAGAAAACAACTAGCAATTGTGAATTATTACGAAGCTTACTACACAATTGTTAAGTTTGTTATGATGATTGAATGGATATCAATTCTTATTTTTGTTAAGAGACTATGACTGAATTTTGTTTCTATTAAATCATAAAGCACCATTCGATTTTGTGTAAAATCTTTTAGTAGGGTTAGAAGTGATTATAAATAAGCATACCTGATAATGGTGTACGGAATTCCAGAGTCAGCCAAATATTGTTCTGCCTTTCTCTTCCAAATCTGTACTCAAAATAAAAGTTATGTTTCAATGGAAATCAGGAAGAGAGCAAGTAGTTTATAAGAGAAAATAAGCACTAGTCGAGTAACCATGTCACTCAAGTTCAACTGGCCCTAAAGCAATGCTTTTTGTTCATCAACATACACCAGGATTTTTTTTCTTTATTGATGTAAAGATTATGTAAAACACTCCATTTAAATAAGACTTGATTCGCCGAAATTTTTTTATTTTCCTCAAAAATATAAGGGGAATATATAGGATGGGAAACTCAATTTTATTATACCAGCTGAGAAGCCAGATACTGGCAATATCTCAGCTTCCAAGAAAAATGAGATTGAAATCCACATAGACAACCAAAAGGAAGAGTGTGGAAGAAAGAAAGAAAACTACCAAAAGAAAAAACCGACATAGAACAATCGAAATGCAGGGACGCAACTTCAATCTTGCGACATAAGAGAGAAGCAGTAGATGAAAAGAGGCAATAAAAAAAAAAAAGAAGAATCTAGGTAAAGGGAGTACAAACCAATATGTTTCCATTTCCCAAGCTGTTTAAAGGGTGGTTTTCATTAGTTGCTCCCATTGATCCAACCAACACAATATGCTTCACTCCAGCAGCTTTTGCTGTTCATTCCATATATCACATATTTCAGTACAGTATAGCGTAAGGAATTTATTAGAAACTGTAAAATTAATATCGTTCCTCACCGGCATCTATTTGGTTCTTTTGCCCAATCCAATCAACCTAGAAATATATGCTGAAGATCAGTGAGATGAAGCACAATGGGACCTTGAACACAAACTTTGCTAGGACAACTTTTGGCTAAGCTAAAACGTTTACTTTTTAGTAAATAAGTAAGTTTTGAAATAAATTTTTTGAGTGGTTAAGGTTGAAGATAAGTAGGTTAAGGTAAGAGTACTTAATAAGTAACATTTTTCACTTGAAAGTAAAAAAGAATTAAAATAACCAAACATGTTTGAAAACAAAAGTTATTTCTAAGTAACTTCTAATTTTTTATCCGTGGCCAAACACACTCTGGGTTATAGTTGATACCTGTTCAGGATATGCTTGATCTTCAAAACAGAATTCCGGCCTTCCACCTTTAGCTGGGTCAAACCCAGGTTTTATCTTTGGCACGGCACTTGTGAGAATTATAAGAGCATCGATACCATGGATTGCTGGAATAATGCTTTCTGCATTCCTTATATCCCCAATGCAAACATCATCTGCTCCACCAATTATTTCCTTGCTCTCCTGAGTTCTTACCAAACCTCTAGTACTATACTGATCTGATCTCTCCTTCAGTTTCTTATAAACAATTCGTCCTGAAAATTGAAATAATCAAATTACTCAAAAGCATGTCAGCAGAGGATTTTGGAAATGTAGTTGTGTGGAGGTAAGTCTCATTTTTATTTCAAATTATTATCATCCTGCAAGTGCAAAATTATAAATCTAACAGAGCTGATACAACGCTACAATTATATCTTGAGTTGGTGGACAAGATAACATATTTGTCGATATGTGATCTAGATTCACTAAATCACAATATGTTGCTGTTAGGCCGATCCTCAGAATAAATCAAATATCTATCACACAAGCAAGTAGACAACAAAGAAACAGAGTAGCACATGCAAGATTTAATTGGTCCTATATAGGTATATGATAAACGGGTGACGGAGGACCAAATCCCAACAGAGAACAAACAGAAGATCACAAAAAAGAAAGATCTTAAAATAAGTCTCTCAAACCTAAATGGACCACCCTTCTACTTTCAGAAATTAAAGCTTATTCGCTCTTGCTCAAAACCATGAAGGTCCACAACTGTATAATTCAGGCCCGGATACAAGCATCTAAAATAGTTATTCTCCGGAATCCTCCAACAAAAACCCTGAGGCGCAGAGCAGGTACTCTCAATTTGTCTATTAACCTGGAGACTTATGTGACCTTATCCACTTTTCCCTCATATCTCTCCCTCATATACCCAGGATCTCTTTATGCACGGTTTTGACAAATGAAATTGGAGTAAAGGACTCTACAGCAACAGCTTAGAGGAGCCTGTCTGAGAAAAAAACTTAGAGCAGCTCATGGGCCAAGAAAGCGAATTCAGAGTGGGTGAATCAACTGGATGTGCTCAATAAGTCAAGACACTTAAAAATTGAAAATCAGACTAGAGCAGAAGTAGGATAATTTAGAAATGAAAATGATAGTACGGAGAGCAGACATGTGTTATAGTGTTCACAAACTTCTCAGATCTTCGCTATAGTACTATCAGGGACAATCTAACTCTCAGGCTATGAACCAGCCGCAGAATTTTTTTAAACCGTCTTTAAAACTTTAAATTCGTTGTTCTAATAAGAATTACTCGTTACATTTCAACTGATTGTCAGTAAACTGACTGCCATCTACTAACATCACATCAGAACTAATAGGTTATTTCATATGATTTTATTTACCATAACCCTTCTACACCAGCCTCCCAATGCAGACATCCAGAGCCTCCAAGAAAACTGATTGTCAGTAAACTGACTGACATCTACTATCATCACATCAGAACTAATAGGTTATTTCATTTGATTTTATTTAACATAACCCTTCTACACCAGCCTCCCAATGCAGACATCCAGAACATCCAAGAAATTTTACCATCTTGTGAGTAGTGGCTAACCGAACAACAATAGCAACTCTTTATATCATTGTTGAACATGAAATAGTAAAGTTTAATTCGGGATTTTTCCTTTAAATACAACTTTATGACAGTGGGAGTGGACCACAAATATCACATGCCCATCTTCAGGAGGAAGCAAAAGAAAGGCCAATCCTAAGACCCTCAACTGCCTTAGGCTTTTTTTTTAATATTGTGAATCACCTATACTGAACTCTATAGTAAATATTGATCATACATTTCATCTTCTATAAATGAAATTTGGTAAATTCTGTGAAGGAACACAACATAGATTGTTACTTTATCACTTACCTAGACTCAATGTCATAAAGTTCCAGATATTCACATGAAACTCAACCTCCTGAATCCAACACAATCCATTACTGAACTCTATAGTAAATATTGATCGTACATTTCATCTTCTATAAATGAAATTCGGTAAATTCTGTGAAGGAACACAACATAGATTGTCACTTTATCACTTACCTAGACTCAATGTCATAAAGTTCCAGATATTCACATGAAACTCAACCTCCTGAATCCAACACAATCCATACATAACCAAATTCCAAGAATCCAAATAACAAAATTCATCATATCTCCCTATAAAGAATTTTAATCGTAACAGTTTTAAGACGTCAGAGAGAGAGAGAGAGAGAGAGAGAGAGAGAGAGGACACAAGTTTTCATTCAAATGTTGTCTTCAACGCACCCTAGTGCAGATCCCATCATGTGTAGGCAGGATTCACAAAGGCCCAAACATTTGATCATTTTTCATTAATAGTCTTTTGTCTATGATTCCATGCAAGAGTTTAAAAATACGCTTGTATTTGACATGTTGATCGTCTGTACAATACAACCCCAGATACGAATTCCACAAAAATCCAAAACCCAAAACCACAAACAACCCACAATCACCCTTGGGCACATCACAAGCAACCAAAAAACACATACATAGCACCAGAATTGTAATAAATAGAAAAATAAAGAGTCTTTACCAGTTCTTCCACCCGCTCCAGTAACAAGAACCCTGATCTTGTTCGATTTAGCCATTGTAACAACCGAATCCTTTTCCTTTTACAAAAAAATGGTAATGAAGAAGTAGCAGCGGAGAATTCTGAAAGTCTATTAGTACTGGTAAGTGTATTAAATGAGTTCACCAAACCAGTTAACCAGACCATCAATATTTAAGGCTGGCAGTTGAAGATGAAGGTTAGAGGGACACGTGTCATGCCGCGGGCCATTCTAATCGTACGCATTTCTGTCCATCCGATGATCGCTCGTGAGTGAATAATGATTCTACAAGTTTTCATAAATTTTGTACCGGAAAGAGCTGTCTTTGTTGTTGCCAAAAACTGTTTTTGGCAACAGGAATCAAGCTGTCTTCCTGTACAAAAATTTGTGAAAAATTTATAGCATGACTGAAGTGAATTGCGCGTGGGTGCAAAGGGAGAATATATATTACTTTTCAAACACGCCATGTTTGGCTAACGTCATGTAATTTAGCTCTTGTTTGACTATGATTTATAGTGATTAAATTATTTTTTATCTGAAACTTAGAAATCGACTATTTATAATTTAAACAATATATAAAAATGAGTGATGAATAAATGTCATTACTTTCGAATTTCACAAAATGTGTGTAAATCAAATTAAGTTTAATCCATGATAAAGAAATACCAAATAAGCATTTAACGACTTGGGCTTTTAAATAATGTGAATTATTATGGTAAAAAGTTCGCAACTGATATTTCATTTGCGAAATAAAAGTTACTTTAGTCTTAGCCAAACAGATAGTAACAAGTTTTTCATTTTTATCCTTGGAAAATGTTAAGTGTACATAATAAATGTACACAATGAATGACATAATATGATGTGGCAATCGTCTTGTCGTTGTTGTGAAAGTGTAAGATTTGAAATAAAGGTTTTGATCAATGACACTTATAGTTATGTAAATCATCACCTAGATGCTATACCCTTTATCCTTTTGTTGACCTATCACTTTCTCATCTGTATAGATTCTGTACTATCAGGTAGTTGGGTTTTTAAGAAAGTTGGGACTCTTGTAGGGTTTCTAGTAGGCCTGTCGCCCAGGTTATGTGGTTTAAATGGTAATTATTGGGCCTACACAGCTACACTGATACGATTTTGAGAAAATTAACTAGAAACCTACATTTCATTAATGAGGAATAGTTTTAAATTCATAAATAGGTGCTAATTAAGAATTATTAATATAGATTTATTATAACAAAACCATCCACCCATTCGGCAACCCTCCAAATACATCTCTCTCCCTTGTCTCTCCCTCTTTTCACTCTCTATTAACAATGCACCATTGCTGGAGGCACTACGAGATGCGCGACAAGCACTAGAATCACGACGAAGTAAGTAGATACACTGGCCGCTACGAAGCTGCTTGCTGGGCCGCTGCTGCTGACGCGGTAAAGTAAGCGACATCATTGGCCGCGACTACATACAATCCCTTGATGCTATGGTCTTCAAGTAATACAAAACCCTACGTTGCATACACCAAGCGGCCAAGCACGCCTAGTCCTCCGCTCGAGATCGATAATCACACCCACTCCTTACTGGAAACTGGGACATATTCCAACAACTCCTAGATCGATACACCCACTCATATGCCCCGCAACATCGCCATCTTTGCACCACCATTATTGCCACCCGATCCATCATTCAATCTTCTGACCTCCCCCTCACCCCTGTCTCCTACTCCGCTGCAACAATCACTTCTCTATCCAATTCTAAGTCCCTGGATTCTATCGCTTTGGCTGCCTTAACTTCTTTCTTATCCATTGTGCTTCATCTTATTCATAAAGGCGAGATTAACCAGGAGAAAGCGACAGACGCTTTTTGGTTTTTGGTCGAAATAATGGAAGGGAGTAGCAGTGGTGAAATATGTGGTTAAAACTATCGTTTTATTCTTTGAGTTGAGTTTATTACAATTTTTTTTTAATTACTTATATAATCTTGAAGGGGAAAAACATTTCTTGCGTAGCTCCAAGAAATAAGAAAAGCAAATAAGACCAGTGGTTTTATGTTGAGTACAAGTCATGCTGGTTGATCAGTTTGTATTAGCTCATCATATTTTGATTAAAACGAAAAAAATCAATGTGTTTGAACACAAATTCATTGTGAATTTATTGTCATAGATTTTAATTAAAGATGGTAGTGGTGGTGTATTAGAGGTGATGGTAGTGGACTGTGGTGCTAGTCTGCTGTGTGTGCAGATTTGTCTATCGCGACCCTCTATGACCAAGTATATATTTATTGTGATCAGTTGTGATCAACTTCGTGTTAATTGTGACTAATTGTAACTCGATCACATACCGTCACAGTTAAGATTGACTTGATTATAAACAATTACACTGAAGAAAAATTTGATTACAGTTAGTCATACTGAAGACAAATTTGGTATGATTCCATGCAAGAGTTTAAAAATACGCTTGTATTTGACATGTTGATCGTCTGTACAATACAACCCCAGATACCAATTCCACAAAAATCCAAAACTCGAAACCACAAACAACCCACAATCACCCTTGGGCACATCACAACCAACAAAAAAACACACACATAGCACCAGAATTGTAATAAATAGAAAAATAAAGAGTCTTTACCAGTTCTTCCACCAGCTCCAGTAACAAGAACCGTGATCTTGTTCGATTTAGCCATTGTAACAACCGAATCCTTTTCCTTTTACAAAAAAATGGTAATGAAGAAGTAGCAGCGGAGAATTCTGAAAGTCTATTAGTACTGGTAAGTGTATTAAATGAGTTCACCAAACCAGTTAACCAGACCATCAATATTTAAGGCTGGCAGTTGAAGATGAAGGTTAGAGGGACACGTGTCATGCTGCGGGCCATTCTAGTCGTACGCATTTCTGTCCATCCGATGATCGCTCGTGAGTGAAGAATGATTCTACAAGTTTTCATAAATTTTGTACCGGAAAGAGCTGTCTTTGTTGTTGTCAAAAACTGTTTTTGGCAACAGGAATCAAGCTGTCTTCCTGTACAAAAAATTGTGAAAAATTTATAGCATGACTGAAGTGAATTGCGCGTCGGTGCTAAGGGAGAATATATATTACTTTTCAAACATGCCATGTTTGGCTAACGTCATGTAATTTAGCTCTTGGCTATGATTTATAGTGATTAAATTATTTTTTATCTGAAACTTAGAAATCGACTATTTATAATTTAAACCAAGTTTATAAATAGTAAAATATATAAAAATGAGTGAAGAATAAATGTCATTACTTGCGAATTTCACAAAATGTGTGTAAATCATATTAAGTTTAATCCATGATAAAGAAATACCAAATAAGCATTTAACGACTTGGGCTTTTAAATAATGTGAATTATTATGGTAAAAAGGTCGCAACTGATATTTCATTTGCGAAATAAAAGTTACTTTAGTCTTAGCCAAATAGATAGTAACAAGTTTTTCATTTTTATCCTTGAAAAATCTAAGTGTACACATAATAAATGTACACAATGAATGACATAATGTGATGTGGCAATCGTCTTATCATTGTTGTGAAAGTGTCATATTTGAATTAAAGGTTTTGATCAATATCACTTATAATTATGTAGACAATTATGTAAATAATTATGTTCTTATAGCATTACCCTTTATCTTTTTGTTGACCTATCACCTTCTCATCTGTATAGATTCTGTACTATCAGGTAGTTGGGTTTTTAAGAAAGTTGGGACTCTTGTAGGGTTTCTAGTAGTCCTGTCGCCCAGGTTATGTTGTTTAAATGGTAATTATTGGGCCTACACAGCTACACTGATATGATTTTGAGAAAATTAACTAGAAACCTAAATTTAAATACTAATTTTCATTAATGAGGAATAGTTTTAAATTCATGAATCAGGTGCTAATCAAGAATTATTAATAGAGATTTATTATAACAAAACCATCCACCCATTCGGCAACCCTCCAAATACATCTCTCTCCCCCGTCTCTTCCTCTTTTCACTCTCTATTAACGATGCACCATTGCTGAAGGCACTGTGAGATGAGCGACAAGCACTAGAATCACGAAGTTGTGACGAAGTAAGCAGCATCACTGGCCGCTACGAAGCTGCTTGCTGGGACGCTGCTGCTGACGCGGTAAAGTAAGCGACATCATTGGCCGCGACTACGTACAATCTCTTGATGCTATGGTCTTCAAGTAATACAAAACCCTACGTTGCATACACCAAGCGGCCAAGCACGCCCAGTCCTCCGCCCGAGATGGGTAATCACACCCACTCCTTTACTGGAAACTCGGACATACGCCAACAACTCCTAGATCGGTACGCCCACTCATTTGCCCCGCAACATCGCCATCTTTGCACCACCATTATTGCCACCCGATCCAACATTCAATCTTCTGACCTCCCCCTTACCCCTGTCTCCTACTTCGCTACAACAATCACTTCTTTCTCCAATACTAAGTCCCTGGATTCTACCGCTTTGGCTGCCTTAACTTCTTTCTTATCCATTGTGCTTCCTCTTGTTCATAAAGGCGAGATTAACCAGGAGAAAGCGGTGGAGGCTTTTGGGTTTTTGGTCGAAATAGTGGAGGGGAGTAGCAGTGGTGAAATGTGTGGTCAAAACTATCGTTTTATTCTTTGAGTTGAGTTTATTACAATTTGTTTCTAATTACTTATATAATCTTGAAGGGGAAAAACATTTCTTGCGTAGCTCCAAGAAATAAGAAAAGCAAATAAGACCAGTGGTTTTATGTTGAGTACAAGTCATGCTGGTTGATCAGTTTGTATTAGTTCATCATATTTTGATTAAAACGAAAAAATCAGTGTGTTTGAACACAAATTCATTGTGAATTTACTGTCATAGATTTTAGTTAAAGATGGTAGCGGTGGTGTATTAGATGTGATGGTGGTGGATTGTGGTGCTGGCCTGCAGTGTGTGCATATTTGTTTATCGCGACCGTCTATGACTAAGTATATGCTTATTGTGACTAGTTGTGATCAATTTCGTGTTAATTGTGACCAATTGTAACTCGATCACATACCGTCACAGTTAAGATTGACTTGATCATAAGCAATCACACTAAAAAATTTGATTACAGTTAGTTATACTGAAGACAAATTTGGTCACTCTTAGATACAAATAATACAAGTTAGTGACTTGGTTACATGCAATTTCAAATTATACGATCACAACAGTCACACTAAAAACAAATGTGATTGTTATAGTGTAGTAGTTGTGTAATTTTCCTAACGATATTCCACCCCATGGTGGGTAGGAGAACAACCTTTTTACCCACCCACCCCTACACGTGCTCTTTTAATCGCATATAAATGATTTTCCTAATTTTTATGTCAATTTTCGATATCATTACAGAATGCCAAACGAAATCAAAATATTATTTTTTTAATATTATTTCAAAGTGTTTACGACCTTATTTTTCACATCCTTAACGGCACACAAAATGGTCAACCTTAGCAAAAATTACGATGCGCCAAAATAGATCATTTCAAAATATTATTTCGAAAATTTTGATAGCATGCTAAATTTAAAAATTTGCTAACGATTGTATATTAGTCGAATTCACAAATCACCTACGTCATCTTGCAATTCGTTTTGAAAAATATATCATAGACCTATCGAATAATTCAAACGCACATTGTTTGGACATCAAAAATAATGAAATGAACGTCTTAAAAAGAGACGCTTAACTCGTCTTTTCTTTAAAGTTTTTAATTATTTCTAAATGCAAATAATAAAAACGGCGATAATTTTTTTTAATATAATTAATATAATTTTATTAGGATATTTTTTGACGTCAAAATTTTTCGGGTCATTACACAAAATATAATAAATTAATATTCAATAAGGTTCAAGTTCGAATTATTATTTTTTTCTTTTTAATCCACGTTTATTTTATTAATTTGTTCTAATAAAAAAGTAATTCGAACTTGAACCTTATTCAATGTTAATTTATTATATTTTGTGTAATGATTTGAAATTTTTTGACTACCCGTGTAAAAATATTCTAATAAAATTATATAAATTAAAAAAAAATTTGCGCAAAAGTAATAAACGTTAATAAAATAATTGAATTTTTTGAAGGAAAAGACGAGTTAGGTGTCTCATTTTAAGACACTCGTTTAATTATTTTCGATATTCGTTTGGACTAATAGATATGTTTATGATATAGTCTCGAAATAAGTTTCAAGGTGACGTAGGTGATTTGTGGATTTTGTTAGTGTACAATCATCAACGAATTTTTAAAGTTAGCATATTATCAAAATTCACGAAATACTAATTTGAAATGACCTGTTTTGACGCATTGTAACTTTTGTTAAGGTTGATCGTTTTGCGCACCATTAAGGATGCGAGAAATTAGATTGTGAGCATTTTGAAATATTATTAAAAATGTAATGTTTCGACTTCATTTGACATCCTATAATAATATAGAAAATTGACATAAAAATTAGAAAAATTATTTATATGTGATAAAGGGGACGAGTGTAGGGCGTGGATGGGTAAAAAAGGAAAAAGGTGGTGAAGCGGGGTGTAGGAGGGAAGGAAATATATACAGTAAAAAAACAATAAATGCACCGCTGACATGTCACCATGTCAACGGTGGGAAGATAGTTCTCCTGCCCATTGTGGGCAGAGAGAACATGTCAGTGTATTTTAATACTAATAATTGCACACTTGTGTTAGAGAAATTATTTCTGTCTATTTTTCATTGTCTTTGGAGTGTATTAACCAATGTTTTGAAAATCAACTTGACCATAGATTCGGAAAAGTTAAATGATCAATGGTCAAAAGGTCGAATCGGATCGAACCGTTAATAATTAATATATAAATGTATCATTAAAATTTGACAAAATATGTTTTTTCTTTCAAAATACTTATATATAAAGATAAAAATCAATTAATAAACTTGATTACAATTAATTTTTATTCGATCCACTTCTAATATCAGTAGAAATGATATCAAAAAGTATAGAGAAAAAAGTTAATAATTTAGTTGAATAAATACTTTTATGATATTTTAGGGGATAATTAGGTCATCTACCCTCCAAAAACAACAAATTAGAATAATACCCCTAAAACTAATTAAAATTCTTTCTTCGTAATTAATACGCTCAAACACCCCAAAACCCCCAAAACCTTAGAAAGCCTTAAATCGGACCCAGAAAATCGGCCAAAAATCTGTGACGCATTCTTCTTCTCTCCTTTGCTATCTCGTTTTGTCTTTGTTTGTTTTCTTGATTTTAGGCTAATTTGTGATGACAATGAGAATTAGAGATCAGTTGTCTTGTGCTTCTTGATTTCATGTGATTTTATGCTGAGGAATTGATTATAGATTTTGGTGTTATCTATTTTTTTGTTGGAGGGTTTGATATTACTGAATTTTTGTAGTGTTAGAAAAAGAGAATGATGATTTTGGTGTTTCCTGATGATGGGGAGAAAAAATCAATTGACATAATGAGTTTAGATTATACTCATGCTTAATCTCATTTGTTTAATGTGCTTATGTTGAACAGTTCTGTTTAATTCATATGATCTGTATAGATTAACATTTGATTTGTGACTTTAGAAGATTGATGGATGAATTGTGAAATCTTTTGAAAAGATATGTTGGCATTTTGAATTATTAAATTGCTAGAGTATCATTGATTGATCTTGACGAGTGGGCATTTAGCAACTCTAGAGTGAAAATTGTGAAATCCAATTATGCATCTGAACTGAAGAAATTGGCATTTCGTCCATTGCAGTATGCTAAGATGAGGTGAGAGTTAAACAATTCGATATGAACTTTAGGCACTGAGTAAGAACTTGTGTTCTAAACCAAAAATTTGATATGAGATCACATCTTCGGGATAAAATTTTTTTTTTTTTTTTCTTGGCCGGTAAATTTGGAAAGATGGGAAGATATATTGTCGTGTGTCTTGTAGTAATAGTAGATAGCCCAAGAATAACTAGAGGCGAATTGATTTTTAAAATTTTTTTTTTAAATTTTGCCACTTTTTGATTATTTGTCACTTTTTTTTTATTGTCTGTCACTTTTTTAATTTGTATAACTTCTTTTAATTTGTGCCACTTTTTTGAATTCATCACTTTTTTAAAATTTGTCACTTTTTTTAGTATTCATTACCTTTTTCAGTCACCTTCTTGATTTTTATCACTTTTTTTAGTGACAAACATCAATTTTTAATAAAAGTGATATTGTATGTCATTTTTTAATAAAAAAGTGACACTAAAGTTTAAAAAGTGATAGTGGGTCACTTTTTCAGTGTCATTTTTTTTTACTGTGTCACTTTTTCTAATCAATTGATTTTACACTATATTTTTTACTTCCAAAATATATTTTATATAATTTTTCAAAAGATCCTTAATTTTAAGGGTATTTTTGTAAGTTGCCCATATTTTAGTTTGTTATTATACTAAAAAATGAGAAAATAAGGAAAATTTGAAAGAGGAAAAAAAAAAAGGTAATCAAACTGGGGGGGGAGAAACAAGTCTATTCAACCTTCTTGCAATCCCACATCGGTTTCTTAGTATAGAGTTACTATTGAAATATGTTGTGAAAGGGGATTGTCACTGTTGAAATAGTTGCACTATTTGGGCCTTAAAAGTTGGGCCTAGAAAATATTTGATTTTGAATTTTAATAAGAAAATACAAAAGTTAAAATAGAACCGATTACAGGTTGACTGATTTTCCAGTTAGACCGATTTGTTGGCCGGTTTTTATTTGGTTTTTAGGTATCAATTGAACCGATTCGCGATTTTTTCGATCCGACCAATTAGTCCGATCCGATTTTCAAAACATTGCTATTAACGGATGCAAATTAGTCAATTGATGGATTATAGGAATTAAAACATTTATAGAAGAATAATTGTAATTGACAGATTTTCTGCCAATTTTCTCATAATGGATTCATATATGATGTATATAATTCTTTGTATTATTGCTCATTGTAATCAATCAATATATAGAAACAATTTTCCCAATTTACATTCTTCCATTCACCATTTTTACAAGATATCAAAGCATCAATCTTGGAGACTCTACATAAACCAAAAACACATTCCGCAACCACATCAAATCAAATGACTGATAGCGAAGAAACCATGAATGAGAATCCACTTACCTTACACAGCTCGGATCATAGCAAAGAAATCTTGGATTAGAATCTACTCACCTTACACAGCTTGGATAATCCGAGCCTTGTCTTGGTCTCCAAACCCCTTGAATCACACAACTATGGCCAATGTAGTCGAGTCATATACATCAATTTTAGTGTAAAGAATACTATCGGATTTATCGACAAATCCATCGAGACATTGCCACCCACAGACAAAATTTCTTATTCTTGGTAACGTTGAAATGGCATGGTATTATCATGGATTTTGAATTCTGTGAGCCTAGAACATCGCTTCTATCGTGATCTACATGGACACAGCAGTAGTCGTATAGAACGATATAAAAGATGAAAGAAGGAAATGAATCAAGAATTTACCAAATTCAACAATAAATTTTCGAACATCGAGAAGACACAGATCCAATCTCCGTCTATTTCAACAAAAAAGGCATTATAAGATGAATTAGCTTTTTATCAAGAACCGTTCACATGCAATGTGGAAGATTAAAGAAAGTCAATGAAAGAATGGAAAATGAGAGTCTTGTGCAATTCCTTATGGGGTTGAATGAAACCTACGCTACAGTCAGAGGCAACACACTGATATTGAATCCATTGCCGGATACCCGACAAGCTTTTTTCATGACCTTGCAACATGAATGATAACTTGACGTTGTTGCACTCCATGAAGGAACCAATGGCAATTTCCAAGCCATGAATGTGAGTCAATCAAGCAAAATATCCAAGGATAGCAACACACGTGAGGCATCTTTTTCTAGCACCGGAAGAGCGTCGAAGAAGATATCCAAATGCATGTGTTGTAACCACGAGGGACGCACAATGTAATATTGTTACTATCTGAATGGTTTCTCGGTGGGCCTCAAATTCCATGGCAAAAACATTCAGCCTAAGGATAGAAGGGTTACAACTCATAATTTCACTTTAGACTAAGGTGATGTACCAGAAGCGCAGTTGATCAAACAAGAGGGTCCAAACTTCACAACTGAAAAGTACAATCAGATAATGGCCATGTTGGTAATGCTTTTGCAAATGTCGCTAGTAAACAAAATCCACCTACAACTTTATATTGGATCATAAATAGTAGGGCTATAGACAGGGGTGGATCCAATAAAGGCCCAGTGCAAGCAGATTCATGCATTGAACTTTGGGCCACCCCCATTTAAGAATACAAGTCAGCAGCCCACTTGAACTAAAATAAAAAATAAAAAATTGAAGTGGGTCAAATAAGTTGATTTAACTTGCTGAGTTTTATAAGTCAGCAACCACAAAAGAAAGTTGATTTAACGTGCTGAGTTTTATCCACAAGATTTTTCAAAAGTAGACCTCTTCAAACTTGATGAACAATTCGATAATTACATTTTTGATGGTCTCACTAAGAACGAGTTTGAAAAATTGAATGGTCTCAACGCTCTTGCACATAAATTAGTTTTAACAAATAAGAGTAGAGCATATCCACTGGTTTACAAGTTTTTGACTTTGACACTAATTCTTTCGGCTGCTATTGCTATGGTAGAGATAATATTTTCTGTCATGAACATTATGAAGGATAGATTACGCAATCGAATTGAAAATAAGTGGATGAATGATAGCCTTATTGTTTATGTGGAGAAAGATATATTTTTAAAGGTTGATAATGAAGTCATTGTATAAAGATATTAAAATATGTACACTTGTAAAGAACAACCGAAGTTATTTCATTTTTAGTATAATGTTTGTGTTATAATGTTATTAATTTTTTTACCTTTATTAATATCGCCCGTATTGGAAAAAAAAAAAATCGGATCTGCCTTGACCACAGACTATATCTATCATTCATAATTTGCAAATTCGATTAATCAACGCGATTTTGTGAATTTATCTATTGGTGGAATAACACCAATCAATTCAGTTGGTTATTTCCAATTATCCGAAGAATTGAAACTCGATGTAGTGTTGTATGTGCCAAAATTCACGGTCAATTTACTATTTGTTAGCAAACTTACTCGAGCTTCGAAATGCATAGTAATTTTTTTTGTTTTTTTTGGATTTTTGTGTTATTCTGGATGTGGATACGTAGAGGATGATTGGCCTGGGCTAGCAGGATAATGGTCTTTACTATTCCTCACTATGTAAAAATCCACACCTTGCACATCATGTCAACAACATCTCTAGTTTTTGGCATCAATTACTCCATCTACCATACCCCACCAAGCATTGTCCAAATCCATACCAGAAATTAGTTTCAATGAAAATCATGTTTTCGAAGTTTGTCCATTAGCAAAGCAAACTCGTTTATCTTTTTCTTATAGTTCAATATCACGAATTGGACCTTTTGATTTAGTTCATTGTGGTGTATGGGGACCTCACAAAATAAATTCCCATTCTGGAACGAAATATTTTCTTACTATTATGGAAGATTTTTCCCATTTTAAATGGGTTCATCTTATGAAATTTAAATCCGAAGCATAATCTTTATTGCGATCATTTTTCACATGGTTCAAAACTCTATTTAAATGTGTTATTCAGGTCTTTTGTTCCGATAATGAGGCTGTATTTTTATCCATGCAATCTCATTTCAATGACCATGGCATAATTTTTCATCGTACATGTCATTCCACCCCTCAATAACATAAGGTTGTTGAAAGAAAACACTGTCACCTTTTGAACATTGGACGAGCTCTTCATTTTCAAGCAAGCTTACCATTAAAATATTGGGGAAAAAGCTTACATACAGCACCATTTGGTGCCTCACCCTCATATTCACATATTCAAGCATTTGGTTGTCTATGTTATGCTACCAACCCCAATTCCAAACATAAGTTTGATGCTCGATTGAGACTCTGCAAATTTCTTGGCCACCCACAAGGACTAAAAGGTCATAAGGTCCTTGACCTTGAAACTCATTTCATTTTTTCCTCGAGAGATGTCATTTTTCTTGAAAACACATTTCCATTTACTCATGCAACCACCGAAAATCAAGGCAATGAACCCATGCTTTCTAACTCCCTCACTTCACACCCAACCATGGAACCAAGCCTAAAACATTTGGCCTATCAACCAGAATCGATCCATACTGCTGTTCCCCACTCATGCCCCTCAAAGCCAAACTACTTAATTCCCAAATCAAATCATGACACCTCACCAACCCCTCTCCCAGATGCTTAACACACACAATTTTCTTCCCCACCGCCTTCCCAATCTAGGTTACAGAAGCTACTTAACCTTTTCCACCACTCCTTTTACGTAGTTCAATCGACTCACCAAACCTTCATCCAAATTCCAAGATTTTCTAACTTGTCATGCCGCTCTCGTCATTCCTGTGCCCGTCTCCTTAAACATACTCCATATATGATATCATTGCAACGGTATGTTTCATATTCCACTCTTTCCAATTCTTATTAGAAGTTTGTGCACAATATCTCTCATTTGGTCGAACCAACATCGTATGAGCAGCCCATACAGATCCAAAATGGGTTGTTGCTATGCAAGCTAAAATTCGAGCACTTGAGGTGAACTAAACATGGACCATGATGCCTCTACTAATTGGTCACCGCCCCATTGGCTGTAAGTGAGTATACAAAATCAAGTGCCACTCGGATGGCTTTGTTGAACGTCACAAAGCTCAACTCATTGCTAAAGGCTTCAGACAACGCGAGGGCATAAATTACAAGGAGACTTTTGCTCCACGTTGCCAAGTTCATCACTGTTTGCTGCCTCTTAGTCATTATTACCTTTCGAAATTGGCATTCTCACCAAATAGACGTCCAAAATGCGTTTCTCCATAGTAATTTGCTTGAGGAAGTTTATATGTAGCCTCAGCTTAGATTTTGCCGATAGGGGGAGAAGATTGTATATCAACTAAACAAGTCCTTATATGCACCAAAACAGGCCTCCCGAAGCTAGTTTCACAAGTTTTCTTTGTCTATTTCTAACATCAGGTTCCAACAGTCAAAAATCGGTTATTCCTTTTTTGTCAAGGTTGAAAATACATCTTAAACTGCTATTTTACTTTATGTCAATGATATGATCATTGCAGGGAATGATAAGGCAAGCACCTGTGACCTTAAACACTTTCTCAACAGTTGCTTTAAAATAAAAAACCTTGACACATTAAAATGCTTCCTAAGAGTTGAGATTGCACGATCCAAGTTAGGCATCACCATTTGTCAAAGAAAATAGACTCTAGACTTACGGGAAGAGATTGATTTGCTTGGTGCCAAACCCACAAAATTCCCAAAGGAATAACCCACTGTGTCACTATCATTTGCCAAAGCAGAATATCGAACACGGGCAGCCGTCACTTGTGAGCTTACTTGGTTGAGGTATCTTTTAGGTGATTTGCGTGTTGAACACAATGAACCTATTAAGCTGTTTCGTGATACCAAGCAACAATTCACATTGTTATGAATTCGATATTTTACGAGCGCACAAAGCACATGTAACACCTCAAATTCTAGTAACTCGACGCGTTACCAAACATAAATTTCTTAACGTGCTTAAAAATTAAATTTCAATATAATGACATATTCAATAAAAACTGAACAACCTTTAATAAATTTAATAAAATATACGAAATGTTTTGGAATCATATCTTTCATCAAACATTAATAAAAACTAGTTCTAACATGCAATAAAACTAGGATTAATTAAAAATTATAATGTAACTTCAAAACTAACCAAATTCAGCTAAGAGTAACTCCACGAAACTCTTTAAACATGAGATGCTCTCTATTTTAAAGAGTCAAACTTTTAAAATCGTATTCCAAAAGATTCTTTAAATTAACATTTTAATTTAGAGAGCATGTTTGACTCTCCAAATTTGGAGAGCCAAACACACTCTCTATAATTAAATGCATTAAAAAAGTTTCAATTTTCAATATAGGAAAGTAATATAATAATTTAAAGAAAATCAATTTTCAATGTAGGAAAACAATAAAATAATCTTTAAAAAAAGGCTAGTCAAAATAAAAGATAAAAAAAAATAATAAATATTTTTTGGGAGTAGTAAAATTAAGTGTTAAATATAAAGAGCTTATTGGAGTATTTCAAAATTTTAATTCTCTAAATTTATAGATGCTCTCCAAATGATAAAATGTACTTTTTAAAAATAGAGAGTCTTTTGGAGATACTCTAATAAGGTACTTTTTGACAATGATCCTTTGTCCAATGGCACATCCATCCACCTATCGTCGTCCAGCGTGTTAATTTTCAGCTGAAATTGTAAATAAAGAGGGATGAATATAATGAATTATACTCAATGAGTTGGCTTCAACTCCACGTTCAAAGCAAATAAGAAATTATGTATAGACTCTCTTACCAACATAAAATGAGAATTATCACACCGTGAAAAATGATAATTCTAGTAAATGTTGCAAAATAACGTGAAATTAACTGATACTCAAAGGTACGTATTAAAATGTATCATGATTTATACTAAACGAGCCTTAAACCGAGAATAATTAAATTTATGCATAACGACGTATTTGAAAAGATGTGAAAAAAATCACTAATAGCACTGAGCACCTCACTTTTTGAAAATGAATGTGAAGAATTATATTGAAAGAAACGAGATTCTTTATTGCGAACTCAAAAACTTAATATACGAGACCCGTTTTCTTTGCAAAACTCAATATTCTATTCGGGCATACTTGATAGCTAAAATTTTCCAAGCAAAATATTTTCCTTGCCCCCACCCCAATGTGATCATTTTTTTCCATATTTTTATTGAATTGGTTTTCCCACCACTTTGGTGGGAAAATGGTTTCCAGCTTTTTTTAATTTTTAATTTTAATTTTTAATTTTGGCAATGAAAACAAATTATATGGATAATTGTAAAAAAAAAAAAAAAAATCCCTTTAATGGACAATTTTAATAGAAAAAAGTCAAACGAACACCAAAAAATCCAAAATTTCAACATTTTTCAGGTGAAAAATTATACCAATCAAACACAATTAATTAACGATTCACGGAAAAATAATTTTATGCAATTCAATTACCTATAATTTATTTTTTTTTCCTTCCAAATTTCACTTTTGTAATTAAACGAAACCTTCATGTATTTGTGCAGGTGATAGAGGAACATAGAGAGACTGGACAAGATGAATATCAAAGTGGAAAAATGACATAATACTGCAAATCTCTCGCCTCTCTATAAAATGGTTTGAATGAAGAGTTTTGTCGGACTTAGACCACTTCATTTAGGATTTTGTATCTATCCCAAGCAACCAAATAAAACCAATTTTGAAATTTTATTGACTTTCATGCCAAGCATATCTGCACACGTGAAGATGAAGTCTAATACGAATTTGTGACTGACTTTGAATGGGATAAATATATTGTTTTAAGTCAAAATTAACAATTAATTTTAATCACTTTTTATGGAATACACAAATTTTCAACTACACATTTATCAATTTTTATTAAAATTCACTAAAAATCTGATTTTAATCCTTATCAAATAAGGCTATTTATAATATAAATAAAAATAAGATAAAAGCTTGTTTATTATTCAAATTAACGAAGGTAATCCATTCTCAACGAAATCAATGTCTTTGGCAGTAATATGATTAATCAAAAGAAAATACAATTCTTTTAAAATTCTAATCATCGTTTTATTTCATTGGCTCTAACTTTATTTGATCTTATCCAAACTAATCTTTTCTCGAGCCTGATGTACATTATTAATTATGTCATATCAAAAGTCCAATATTGTTATAGTAATTTGATCTAAATCGATAACTAATATTATTAGCTAAGTAAATAATTGGCTCTAACTCGAGTTTAGTTTATCCAAATTAAATTTTTTTGAATCGACAATTCGTAATTTATTGCGGGCTTCAAAATGGGCCTATTATTGACCGGGTATTTCTTGCTCATTCAAAAATTAATTGTTTGGCCCAAATAAATAAAAGTACAAAATCTAATACTTATTTCTACTTTGGTCCATCAACTATTAAGAAAAAAATCATATAAATCTAATTCATTATTGGGACATAACAAATTGACTTGCATAATGACTTGACTAGACATGATATTTCTATCAATTGACAATTAAATTGTATGTGATAAAACTCTTTTTGGATTCTACAACACATAGAATTGGATTGTCAAACTATTCGAAAAAGGATACCGAGATGAAAAATCAGAACCACACATGTACACACCGGGAAGCAAATTGCAGACATTTTTACAAAGCCATTGGAACAAGCAACTTTCCATTCATATGTCAACAAGTTAGGTGTGATACATATCCTCACTTCAACTTGATGGGGGAGTATTAAAGGATGCAAATTAGTTGACTAATGGATTACAGGAATTAGAACATTTATAGGAGAATAATTGTAATAGGCTGATTTTCTGCCAATTTCCCCAGAATAGATTCACATCTGATTTATATAATTCCTTGTATTGCTGCTCACTGAAATAAATCAATATACATAAACATTTTTTCCAATTTACATATTCTTCCATTCACCATTTTTACAGTATCCTTGAGCGTTTTTTCAAAATGTAGCAATCAGCTTTACCTATTATTTATTGTAGCCAGAGTCCGCAACCTATGGCTTTGGTCGCAATGCAGTTCTCATTGAATAAAAATGGTTGAAGGGACGAACCTTTTTAAAGGGTACAATCATTTAGCCCATGTTTCACAACATTTACTTTACTTTAATTTATTTTTCATATTCATTTTCAATCACGTTCACACAATAAAATATTATACACGTAAATTTAAAACTTTTTCTTACTTTTTAATCACACATTCTTAAAAAAATACTACTCCATATATCCCATTTATATATGTTGATTTTGTTTTTCACGCGATTTAAAAAAAATTATTTAATGTTATTGAAAAAATAATTTTTACCAATTTTTTTCAATTTATCCTTATTTAATTATCAACAACTAGTAGTAAATTGGATATAACTAGGGAAATTAAATAAATGTATATTAGTAAACGAATAAAACAAAACATTTTCAATAAAGAAATATGACTATATAATTGAGACAAGAAAGGAAAAAAAAAAGTCAACCTGCTTAAATGAGACGGAGGGAATATTCAAAATAATGTTTTCTAGATTTTAAGGATGTCAAACTAGGGCTCAATGAGAGCTAAAAAATCACAATTTTCCATGGAAAGATTTGATTGTAACTAGTATATTCTCTACTATCTTAAAAGAGCGAATCCACCATTTACTGTTTATTTATGAAGCTTTTTTCCCACCTAATTCATCCCTACCCATCCTCTACTATTCATATAAGGATTAAGGGTAATTTGGACTTCTTCACCATACCCACAATTGCTGACTTTAAAAAAAAAAATAATAATAAATAAATAAATATCCCTACTGTGCGGAGATTGGTGTCCGCACACCAATGTCTGTGCTGTGCGGAGAAATATTTTTTTTAGCACAATCCAGAGTATTGACTTTCAACTGAGGCAAAAAAAAAAAATAAAAAAAAACATTCTCTGAACTTCACAGACACTAGTGTCCGCGATGTGCGGACACCAAGTGCCTAATATCCGCATACCAAAACCTGATATCCCCACACCGAGCCTGGTGTGCACAATGCGGACTCCGCATAGGGCGAGTGAATCTCCGGACTTACTCCACACAGTGTGGAGATTCACTCCACAAAAAGCGGAATTTTTTTCCCCAAAAATTAACATTTCATTATTCTAAATACAACTTCACTTATTAATAATTGAATTCAAAAACATAAAAATATACAATCGTTTACAAATCATATATTAATACAAGAAAAATTCATTACATACATATATGAAAATCAGAATTCCTTTAAGGGGCACGAGGGACGCTGCCCCCTCGACCCCCACAAGCTGACCTTAAAATTAAAATTTGATCAGTTTTGAAGTAAACGAAAATTAACAAATAAGCGCAATGAAGTTATTGTATCATTACCTATCAAGAATCTCCAAATTCAAAAATGGTTCAGGTAACCCTTTTGCTTTAGATGCAGAGTATTTCTCCGCACTGTGCGGAGCATTACTCCTACGGAGTTTACTTCGTATTTGTGCATAGTTTAAAAGAAGTTAATTTTCAATTAGACCACGCTTTGCAATGATGATAAACAAAGCACATGGTCAAACACTTGGTTTGTATCTTTCAGAATCAGTTTTCTGTCATGGTCAGCTATATGTAGTGTTATTAAGAGCAAAAACAAGCACATCTATAAAAGTTTTGCTTAAACCACCAAACACTGAGAATTTACACAACACATGTACTAAGAACATTGTGTACAAGGAAATTCTTTCATTCATACATCCATAGAACTACAACATTCATGAGTAGTTTTGATGATTGACATCTTCGTCAACCTTTTCGGAGATCAAATTGAATCTGTCTCTTCGGTGATATATACTCTGACAAAGGTTCTTACTCTGACCAATCTAAATCTACTTTCACTCGTGATTTTTAACTTTACCTAGATAGACGCATATAAAATATTTTGTTCACATAAATTTCTCAATCACGTGTACTTGTACATGAAGTGCACTTTTTACTCTTTATTATGAAGATTGGCTACCCGAGATTGTTTCTTCAATTCTTCATGTACTTCTACATGTTTTTTGCCTAAAGTTCGAAAGAAATTTAAATTATTAGAAAATATATCATATCTTAGCTTTGGAGTCCGCTAATACTGATTAGGGCGTTGCCTTTCTCTTTTTTGATATCTTTATTAATACAGAATTTTGTCGTTTATGGTTATGCTCGAACTAAGATAACTGATGAGGAACTGAGAAATATGATAAGCAAAACCTTAACTTGCAGAATTGTTGAAAGGCATGGATTTCTGTTAAATAATTTGAATTATTAGATAGTTCTGTCATTTTTTATTTAGTTATTTTGGTGATGGCTTACAGAGAGAACAATCAAGACAAAATGTGCTACTCGACCATTCAATTTGAATATGGAGTTAACAATGCCTTCATGGTACAACAACTGGATGAAACTCAAAATGAGTGGGTTCGTGCAATCAAAGTGTTTTAGTTATGAATTGATTATTGACACAAACTTTTCCACATACATATAAATTTGTTGGTTAATATGTTTCTAAGATTTAAAACTTTGTCTGCTTCAGCTTGGTGCCAATGTCATACTCGTTGTCTCACATGCTGTGTGCTCACTTGGAGATGTTGTTCTCAATATTCCACTTTACAATGTAAGTGTATTTATATTATTATTTATTGTAATGTACTAAAAAATATTATATTTACAATTTTATTTCATTGCGTCAATAATATAGCATTCCAACCATAGAACTACAAAATTCAAAACACAAACTAACTAGAAAAGCCTTCTTGACATTACAAAGCTTTGTTTTATTCTTAACTTATCAATTTCTTGTTCAATTACTAAATTCATATAACATTGAAAACACTAACAATACTTCCAAAATAGTGCAACCTGTGCATTGCACGGATAGAAAACTAGTATTAAAAAATTACAGACGAGTTGGGCACTTCAACTAAAAAAAAAAGATTAGGGATCTAAATACTACAATAGAAAAGGTTTGGGACCAAGATTGTAATTTACCATAGATTTAGTCAAACGTCAGCTAACATTTTTTTCTAAATACACGTGGCATTTGCAAGCAAACACCCCCCAAGAAAGTGTATCTATTCATTTCACGGATTGATTTATGTCACAGGGTTTTTATATATCGTCTCAATTCTCTTCCCATCGTCAATCTGTATATATATAGAGAGGATAGTTCTTCTTGTACCGGGGGTTGACAACTCCTACCGGCCCCTGGGGGAGTGAAACTGAGCTGTTCCAAATGGATACTGTTTCGTCGCCGAAATTCTTCGTTAAAGCTCACCGCCGTCGCGTTCTTGAGGTACCGAAATTGGGGTAAAACGAAATATATGATTGAAATGGTTGAGGAAGTCAATTCTTTTGTTATTCTGGAGCTTTACTTCTGCTAAAACATGAATTGATTCTAGAATTATTTACAGGTAGCTGAAAATCAAGAGAAATTTAAACCAGATAACCGAAAAATTGATATTTTTTTTTTGTTCTCTAGGAATTTTTACTCATTGTGGATGTAGATTACTTGATTTTTTCTTATTGAAAAACACACACATTTTACCTTTTATTGTGTATCAGAGGCTTTCACGACTTGGAGTCCCTGAGGAGTATCTAAATCAAGGACAGGTTGGTCTGGTTGCCTATGTAAAGAGAAATAGATTTCGTATAGCAGAGTTGGTCTCTGCTATTTTGCCTACACACGAGGATGCAATGGAGGCTTCTTTGGAGCCTCTTGATGGCTATATAAAAGAAGACGATGAAGATATATTTCGTGAAAGTATGATTTGGTTGCTGTGGTTGATGTTTGAAGGTGAGCCAAACATTGCTCTGGACCACCTGGCTGAAATAAGTGCTAGTCAGCGTGGTATTTGTGGAGCTGTTTGGGGAAGCAATGATATTGCATACTGTGCCGGACTTGTGAGCAAGATCCAACTTGTGCAATTTGTGTTTCCTGTTTTGAAAATAGAAACCACAAGGACCATGATTACCATGTGATATATACATCTGGTGGGTGCTGTGACTGTGGAGATATAGTAAACGTGATGGGCATTGTTCGAAACACAAAGGTGCGGAGCAGATACAACCCCTCCCAGAGGAGTTCGCTAAGTCCTTTGGCCCCTTTCTGGATGCTTTACTTAGTTATTGGAAACAGAAGCTAGTTTTTGCTGGAATTAACTCCAAGGAAAGTCTTAAGAGCATCTGATCATGTTGCCGATTGGTAGAGATGCTATTGTACTTTTGTAAACACAGTGAAAGTTTACTTTGTTTTATTTCTGGGAGAGTATACTCTTCGGTTGGCTTGTTGGAGGTTCTGTTGCTGGCAGAGAGGTTCATTAGTGATGGTGTCACTGGGAAGCTGCATGAACTACTTCTGAAATTGTTGGGTAAACCTATATTCAAGTATGAATTTGCAAAAGTGTTCATAGGATATTATCCAAGTGTTATTAATGAAGCAATAAAAGAGTGCAGTGACACTATCTTCAAAAAAATCCTCTGCTCTCAGTATTCTCTCTGCAAATTTTCACTGTACCTTCCCCAATTTGGCTCCTTGTAGATGATATGAATTTGATGTCCATGATATTTGTATTTTCTACCTAAACTCTAATGGATCGTAAATATAATCCTTAACTGTCAGGGCTAGTTAGTTTACTGATAAATTTACCGCTTTTGCACATTTACAAGTGTCATGCAGGAAAGAGAAGCACATTCTTTTGGTTCACCAGTCGTTTTCTTTGCCGTGCATCAATCTACCGTACTTTTATTTATAAAGTTGGAAGTTGTGTACTGTACATATTGTTTGGGTATTGCTTCACTCTCCTTATGATTAATATTTCATATGTCAATGATTGCTGACTTTGACCACTTTCTCGTCTTCCCTTAATTTCTCTTATCTCCGTTACTTATTTATCATAATTATGGTGTGGACACAGCTGTGGATTCTTAAGCTTATACGCCTATTGCACTCAGTGAATTCTCATTGATGATTACTGCAAAGAATTCAGATTGTCTTATTGTAAATATTTCTTCTCATGGTTTTAAGCTGTTGAGGTATGTGAACTTCTGATTTTTCAATCATATGTCCTATATTGACTACCTGAGTTGCAAAGTTGATTAAATATTCTCTTGTACTTGGAAACTGGAGCTTGCCTATAAAAATTTAGTATTGTTTCACCCTCCCTACTGGTTGAGCTGATTACCATAGTATTGTTTCACCCTCCCTAATAACTTATGATTCTGCCTTTTAGGTGGCATCTCAGGGGTGCGATCCAAGTTCAGAGGTGTTTCGTCAAACAACACTTGGTATTGGTGCATTTTTCTCGTTTTAGCTCCAACGTATTTAACAGAAAATATTCTCATGGACTGATTTTAAACTTGGATTAGAGTCACTATATTCTTGTTGTTGGCCATATTCTGATTTCTTGCAAGTATGGTGGGAACAGTTATTCTATTAGTTGCTGACCAAATTTTCAGGTTAGTATAGCATCTTGAACCTTGATGCCTAATGCCAACATTTCTGTGTATCCATATTCTGGTTCAACAAAATGGATACCAAAGTCGGTGGTGGTGTTTGTCATCAAATGTTGTAGCTCATTGAGGTTAGGTTGGTTTATGATTTTTATTTCACGCTTTTGGTTTGGGGTAAAATTTTATTCACGATTTCTGCCTTGAGGTTCATGATACTTACATTTTGCAACTGTCTGCCTCTTTCCTTACTAGAGGAATGTTAGGGATATTGCATTTCAGGAAGCATATTTTAAGGCGATTCTCTAAGCTCTATCTCTCCCTCAGACTGAGCCTGTGTGTTGTGTGATTTTTTGTTCATGCACAATCCCACCTGTTGGTCTGTTGCTGTCTTTTTCGCACATTGGATACCAAACTTGTGTTATCAGTGTTTGGTTTAACCCGAATTTGTATAATAAAAGAATTCCATTGTGGAAAGGAAAATAGAATTCTCGTTTGACAACAATAGGGAAAAAGAAAAGAGAAAGGAAAAAAGTATTATGGTAGAAGCAAATAATATTTAAATAGGAGAAGGAAACTTACCAGAAGAGTTCAAGGATCTTTCCTAATTCCTATAAATTCATGGCATTGCATTGATAAGAATTTTGCTTGGCACCAAGGTGACGTGAATTCTGGCAGAGAATTACGTGCATCCAAAATTGTGAGAGCCTGAGAAAATGTAGAGAGAGAAACTAGCAAATAACAGTAAACACAGGTTTGCGGCGTACATCAAGCGTTTTAGTTTTGTGTAGTGAGAGAGTGAGGAAAACATAATGTTGTGTATTTTCTCAGTTTATATAAAGTTTTCTTCTCCTGTGGTCGTCACCAGTTTGTCAAACCGAGTGAATTCATGTTTTTCTTGTTCTAGCTTGTTTTTGTGTTTTTTTCGTTTCCGCTGTGATCGGTGGGGTTTTTTTTCCCCCCAAAAATGAGCCATAAGCAAATAAGAAACTCAAACTGATAGGGGGAACTATAGATGTGTCAGATGGATAAGCTTCCTACCTTCGTTGACCAAATTGTCATTACAGTAGTTTTCTTCCCTGTAAGAGTAGACCACCCTACATATTCCTGTTTCTATGATTATTTGTAAGGCTGCTAAATATACCTGCTTATTTGTTGCAGAGGAACTGTAGAATCTGGAATGGCCCTATTTTGTTCTTTCCCGCTCTATTTATAAGGATGCAAAAAGCGATACTTCCAATTTATATATATAATATAATCTGAATTTTCCTTCTTGGAGTTGAAAGCTTGTCCTGGTGATGGTTGTTCTTTTGCAAGTAGCTTATTTTGCCTCGGTGTACAGCTAGCTGTATATCATCTGAAAGAATTCTACTTGGTGGTTTTGCTATATCTTGACTATGACTATGTTCAGTTTCCAGACCTTGGTGTATTATACATGTCGACAGGCATGGGTAGCTTGCGCAGAGTGCACTCTTTAGGTCTTTTCTATGTTTATTTATTGTCGCAGAATTCTAAAGTGTCCCTGCTTGGAGTGTATTTGATTTAGTACTTCAGCATGAGTCGGAAGGCGGTGTAGCAGCACCAGAGCAGTTTCTTTTCAGAATGGTACGGGGGTTCTGACTTCTGTGTATAAACCTAGCGATATTACTGAAATAGATTTTATCCGTTTTACTTTTAGGTTTGGAGAATTGTTCCTGTAATTATAAGATATAACTTTGATCCAGCAAGTCAACTAGGTATATAATGATGACTTTGTGCTCTTTTCTCACAGAACTTCCATATGTTTGACGAGATGGTTGAATTTTTAGGGTTTATTTATTGCTAGTTGAAGACGATTTTTTCTTTCCTACCTTTCCATAGCTGATCAACAAAAACTAACCACCGATGAAAAATAATTCAGTGAAGTAGCCCATCATAATCAAATCGGATTGCAGGACAGATATTTTTCCAATACCGTAAGTGAGATCCTATATAGAACAACTAGAACTTGAAATTCTTAAAACTGTTGTCCCTAATCAAGAAACCTCTACATGTACTAATATTTAGATGACTAGTAAGAGAAGACAAGTAAAGCCATTGATTCAATACATTTCTTCAAATTTGATGGAATTTGTCCTAATTTCAAGTGAAGCTTTGGAATCAATTGAATCGGCTTCATTTGAGGAAGCGGTTATCTATAAAAATTCTGAAAATTGGAAAAAAAAAAAAACTATGAGAGAGGAGATCCAGTCTTTAAACAAAAATGACTTGGAAGTTGGTTGAAAAACCAAAGAATCAAAAGGTACCATTGTAAATGGATCTACAAGTTGAAAGAAGGAGTATGACCTAAAGACCTAAGACCCTTTAAAATATAAAGCTAAGTTGATTGTAAAGGGATTTACTCAAATAGAGGGGATAGACTATAAGGTGTTCTCACCGATTATTAAGTATGAAACTATCAGCCTTAGTTGTCCAATGCGATTGAGAGTTGGAGCAACTAAATGTTAAGACGACTTTTCTTCATGGGGAGTTGGAGCAACTAGATGGGGGGAAAATCGAAACTTGTGTGTTTTCTTAGAAAGTCCATGTCCATTTTAAGCAAAGTCTGGGGCAATGGTATAAGAAATTTGATGCTTATGTGCTTAAAATTGGTTTTAAGATGAGTGAATTTGATGCATGTCTATATTTTAATAACTCTAAAGTAGGCTATGAAGTTTATTTATTGTTATATGTGGATGCCATGTTACTTGCTAGTTCTAGTAAAGCTGAAATCATAAAGATGAAAAATCTTTTAAAATTGGAATTAGACATAAACGACTTAGGTGAGGCAAAAAAAATTCTTGGCATGTTATTAAAAGGAATATGGCTTATAATAGGATGACTATTAATCAAGAGTCTTATTTGAATAAAATGATAACCAAATTTGGTATGAAATTTGCTAAGTCTGTCGATGTACCATTAGCTGCACACATGAATTTTTCATATGTACAATGCCCTAAAACTGAAGAAGAAATGAGTAATATTCCCTATGCTATTGCCATATGGGTCTGTGATGTTCTATGATTACCATGAGATCGGACCTTGTATATGCAGTTAGTTTCTTGAGTTGGTTTATGTCTAACCCAAGTAAGAATGGGGGGTTAGTGTTTGAAAAAGGAAGTGATAAGTTAGAGCTAAAAGTATATTCCGACTTTGCAGGGGATAAAGATCAGAGAAAATCTACCACTTCATACTTCTTCACTTTAGGTGATAATTATATCACTTGAAAATCATAGTTGCGATCTATAGCTACTTTTCAGTACAGAAGCAGAATATCAACCATTAACTGAAGCTATAAAGAATGCATGTGGCTGAAAGAAATGTGAATTAAACTTCTTGAATGATGACACTATTATTTTTACTGCTAACCAAAGTTCATTGATATTGTGTAAAAAATCATATTTATCATGAACGTTCTAAGCATATTGAAGTGTAAAAGTTCATATTTTATTTTGCTTAAAATTGCAATAAAAGTACTTGTGGTCGGTAAGTTCAACAAATGTTTATCAATATTGAGTATTGATGATGATAAAATAACTAATTGATAGCAGTTGTAACATGATGTAATGAGTACTTTGAAATGATTGTGCTAATGGTCAATTATACACATAGTTGACATAGTTGATGTGTATTATGAGCCATAGATTAAATCCAATATGTCTAGAGCACTTTGAAAGGATTTAATCTTGTGGTCAATAAACAAATATAGCACAATATTTTCAAAGTGCTCAAGACATTACTCACGTGTCAATTAGATGTAAGTGATCCACCGTGTATTAGTTAGTTTTCTAGTAAAGTAATATAAATCCTAGGATAAATTCTTTATTTGTTTCATTTTAGCTAGTTCAGGTTTGTAGGTTTCATTTTTATTAATTCTTTATTTGTTTCATTTTTTAGCCATTAAAGGCCTCTATTTTCTGACCGAATAACACGCAAAATTATTCTCATTTTACCGCAGAGACAATTCTTGAATTCTAGCATAATTACTAATCCGAACGTTTGACCTTCTTAGGCCAAAAATCAAGCACAATGGAGTCTGGATCTCATTTAAGGTTAACTCCATTTGAGCATGAGCAAAACTCAACATTATTAAAATTCAATCATGACTCACTTTGTTCGAACGAGAGGTTAAAACACACTTGAGCTCAACTCATTCCTCAAAAGAAATTATGCTCGATAGAGATTGAGAGTCTATTAGAAGAATCTGTGCTTGAGAGACACTTGGGCTCGATTCTTTTAAGATGGAACTCCAAATCTTAACAGGTATCAGATCCATGTTAAGATTTAAAAATTGATTATTCAATTCGATTAAGACTCAAAAAAAATTTGAGCACGCGAATTTGGAGCTTAACGGACTTGATACTATGTTAAAATTTGAGGTTCCATCTTAAAAGATCAACTTCAAGAGGAGTAGTCTAAACTCTTATAAATTGGTTTATATTTCATCTTTATTCGATGTGAAATTTTATCTGTTTACCATTATGCTTGAAGGGGGTCGAGACTTTCTAGGGCTCCAATCCCTTGGGATGAATTTTTATTCTAGAAACAAAGTTGAGACCACTTTATTAAAATTCAAATGAGTTTGAAACTCATTTGGGCTCCAATAGGCCATTAAACTAATTATGCTTAAAGGACGACACTTGCTCTTCTCAACCCTTGGATTAATTATTCTTGATTAGTAGAGACTTTTTCGCGTAAGAATTGGTCGTAAGCTAAGTTATAACAATCTTATGAGGCATATGTGCTCGACTAAACTCTTAGGTTACGAGGCATATAAGTTCGATACTTACTTCCACTCGACTCTACCCTTAGGAGGATTTCTACTGACACACTTGGGCTCGAGAGGTCTTAGAATTGTGCTCAGATGAGGACAATTGTTTCTTTAAAAGGAATTATGCTTAAAAGAGATTGATACTCGCTCAACTTTGACTCGGGCTCAAGATATATTTTTGGAGGAGGCCTAACTCAACTCGATCTTTGCTTTATAGTTGTTAAATATAATTTGACGTGCTTCTATATTTTGAACAGGAATGAAAGCATACAGATCGCTTAATTTGGATTTTAGGAATACGAGTTGCATCTAATTAAGAGAGATGAAATTCCATAATTTATATTAGGGAGAATTGCAGCTGGGGTTTCAAGCCTTTTATTTTATTGCAGACTTTATGCAAATCTTTTATTTATGTAGTTCAAAACCTTTCATTTTGTTGCAGCACAAGGACAAGTCGGACAATTTCGTCCACAAGTCCATTAGTTGACCAAAAATTTTGACTTTAACCACATCTTGCCTAGTCAACTTTTAAAGGATAAAGCGACGACTTTGGTCAATAAAAAAGAGGAAATGGCCATATTTCCATAATGGCTTTTGACCATTAAAAAAAAGTTTAAAACTAAAATGAATAAGTTAAATACCAAAATCCAAAAATACCTTCATCTTCAAGCAAGTGTTTAACTGGAGAGGAAAAAAGAAATTTCAAAAAAACTCACACAGTCTAGCAGTCAAGATCCAGTCGAATAAGCCATCCTCACAGTCAACTCAACGCCAACCACCACATAACCCGGCCTTCAATAAGATGTTTATGAGATGATTTTTCATTTTGGGATTATGAGATGATTTTTCATTTATGATGTTTATTTTTCATCATTTAGCTAGATTATTGTGTGTAGACGTTATTTAAGTGTTATTTTGCCATAACTAGATGATTTCCGGCAAGATCTTTTTTTTTTTTTTTGCCCTTTTGGGTTGCCCAACTTTTTTTCTTCAATTTAAAATTCTTTTCTTTTATTTTTGGTAATAACCTCCTTTTATTTTGCAATTATTTCTTTAATTGCAACTAGGGAGTGCGACTAGATATTTGATATATTGAAGTTGGGACTGGTCTATATCCTTGATAGCGTGACGATGTATCATCACAAGAAGACTGCGATCGACATTTTTCATTTAGGTTAGTGACGACATCGATACCTTCAACAACTATCCTTGTGTAAGTACGATACGCTGCTTTCGAAGTAGTTGGATGTTCATCTGGCAGAGTTATCAACTCTCATCGAAAACCCTCCCCGGGTGACGCCGTCGACGGAGGGTTGAGGTTTTGTGCGTAAATTATGTCAGCTTGAAGTCACGCAAAGTTGTGTGCATATTGTTAAGTAGATAGTTCAAATTATTTTGTAAATCAGGGTACGAATCGCATGTGGATGAGATGTTATAGAAATTGGAATAAAACCACGTATATTAATCGTCCATTTCCATACACATCTTATTTATTCAATTCGAAATCATCAAATTAACAAATTGGGATTACAACTATATCTGCAGGACGAAACATAGTTTTTAATCATAAGAAAAATACTCGATAATGGACAACAAAAATTTATTTTTAAAAAAAAGTTGGGTAGGTTGTGTTAACAGATGGGTGTTGTTGCCAGAATAAAGCTGTGTTAAATTAAAGCTGGTCGAAAAATAACATTGCCATGAATCTCATTTGAAAAAAATATACTTGCAGATGAATTTTTTTTTATTTATATTTTAAAAATTATTTATCTACATGTTAGTTTATTTCTAAATAAGATTTATCAATTAAAAATGTATACTAATTTAACGAAAGCAAACTTAAATATATTTACCGATTCGAAGTGATTGATATAAATATTTTTGTGTTCTTCAATAAATTTTCGAGATTTTGAGGTTAAAATAGATGAAAAAATTAGAGAGTTTTTATTTGCATTGGTAGTATTAAGAATAAACAAAATAATATTTTGTAATTGTACAACATACTTAAAAAGATTGTCTTTTAACATCTAAAAGGCTATTGTGAAAACATGCAATGGTTGAAGATTAGAGAGAGTGACCAAGCCATTTTTAAGAGTACCTCCACCTCTAAACTTGAAAGGGGTCGAGTTGGAATGTTGGAAGGGTTGGAGTGACTTTTGGAATTCTACAAAAACTCATCGATGAAGGTGACAGTGAGGTCAATTGGTTGCGACAGAGTTTGCGAATTTGAGTCCAAATTAGACTTGGATTTCATAGGTCAAGACAAAGAAGGAAATTTAGAATCTTGAGATTGGATTTCAGGTTGTATTCGAATCTTGAGATTTAACTACGTCACAACACGTTTCTCCGCCTTTCTTGTTCATCCACATTTGTGGTGACCGTAGTAGCGATTTGGGAGGGCGGTGGCCGGGGTTATGGCTCGATGGTTTATTGGTTTTGATTTGGTTTTGGGGTGGATTTTATTTTATTTTCCTTTTTTTTTTTTAGTTACCACAAACCGAAAAGGAAGCCCTGTTTGATTTGGTAAGAATTTCATGGAACTTGGAAATGAAATTTCATGTTCTACAAAAAAGTCATGTTTGATTTGATAAATTTTATTGACAATTCATTTTCTATTTTTTGCCTCACACGGTTCCCAATTATAACAAATTCTATTTCTTTAATGGACAAAGATTCAAAATTTCAATATTTTCTACGTGGAAAATTATATTAATGAAATACAAATTAATTGACAATCCTAGGAAAACAATTTTAGGCAATTCAATTCCTTAAAATTCATTATCTTTTCACCCAAATTCCACTATTGTAATCAAACGGATCCTAATATCATTAAAGATTCAACCGACGGAAAATTTACCAAAATCAAATCCAGTGAAATTCAAGATCAACAGCTAAAGAAAAAGACCCCATATACGATCCTTCAATATTCATCCAAATGCAATCACAAAGACACGAGAGTTTCATAAAATGAAGAGAGTGTTATCTGCGAAACATAAATGTATAACCTTTCATAAAATGAATATGTGCTCGATGAGGAGCTTAGGCTCCCTAAGCTCTAATCGACCCTGAGGATAAATTATTTATTCTTAAACAAGATCGATAGTTGGGCTTGATCCTTAGGATTGCTTAAACTCGAATGAGACAAGACTTACATAAGTTTGACTCAGAACGTAGAAAGATTTGTCCTCGTATGATCTCGAGACACACTTGGGCTCAACTCGACCCTTTAAAGGAATTATACTCAAAATAAGTCAAGATTCTCTTAGGCTCCAATCAGCCCTTGAGATGAATTATTTATTCTCAAACAAAGTTACGATTAATCTCAACTCGAACTCTTAGGCGTTCATAGAAAGGTGAGACTTGTTCGAGCTCAACCTTTATATTAAATTATAACAATCATGGTTGAGGTGTATTTGTCCTTGACTCGACCCTCAGGATTAGCTATGACGAGGTCGAGTTTACTTGGACTCGACTTTTTCCTTAAGAAGATTTGCACTCAAATGGATCCTTAAACTCAATTAGGCTCGACTTTGTCCTAAGTTTATATTCTAATGTGCTCAAACTTCGGGCTCTAATATAGAATAAATAGATGTGATTGCTACTATATTTTGAGCAGCTTCATAGTGGAACGAGGATATACAAGACGCTTAATTAGGATATTGAAAATACTATTTTAATCTAATTAGATGATGTGAAATTTAATCATTTATATATATAGCTCACGAATAATTATCATGTTATACCATGAAATGAAATAAATTACGAAATGAGTTGAGTGGCAGCAAAAAATAAAAATAAAGGAAAATAAATTAATCAGGGAGAGGAACCTGGCAATGGTGCAAAGAAAAGTTTCTTCAACATTGACGTCAATTTTTTGCTGCTGTTGCTACTTCCCATAGGTAGCAGTAGAAATTGTCAGAGACTGATATAATCTACATAAATAATGTTAGTAGTAAATAAACAAAGCACAAATGCAAAATTAAAACTATTAGCCATACCGAGAACTTTCTCTGTCCTTGCCTATGCACATTAAGGAGAAACAGAATAACAGTAACCTCCTCAGCTCTTGAAAGTAAACCAGCTGCTGCTGCTCCACTTTCTGAAAGTGTTTTGCCTACATTTTACTTCTTGAGGATGCCACTCATATGAGTTGTATGTAACATGATATCTCTTATTTCTTTTGTACTCTTCGCAAGTGTATATATGCATAATGTAGCAGTAAATTTTACTAATTAGTATTGTGTAGTAGTACAAATAAAATTAAAACTCACCAGTAAATTCCAGATGGAGTAGCATCAAAAGATGACATTGGAGCATGCCGTATATCATTTCATATTTGATGAAAGAAACCAAAGACTGAAGAAGGCAATGACTGATCTGATTGCCACAATGTTTAGTAGTAAATAAACAATGCACAAATGCTTGAAAATGAAAAATATTAGCCATACCAAGTAAATTTCTCTGTACTTGCCCATAACATTAAGGAGAAACAGTCCTCAGCTCTTGTAAGTAAAACCTGCTGCTGCTCCACTTTCTGAAGGTGTTTTGCTACGTTTTACTTCTTGGGGAAGCCACTCATATGAGTTAGAACATGATCTCTCTTATTTCTTTTGTAACAAGATCTCGAGATAATATAATAATTATCTGTCATTGTGTCTAAAAAAAATAGATACCACTAAGTGTATATAGTATTGTGTAGCAAATGAATGCTAACAAATAAAATTAAACTCACCAGTAATTCCAGGTGGAGTAGTGTCAAAAAATGACATTGGAACATGCACGATATCATTTTATATTTGATGAAGAAGGCAACAATGACTGATCTGATTTTCACTTGCCATAAGTGAAAATGCTACATAGCCCAAGTGAGTCTCGATTGACCATAGTTTATCTTAACAACCAAGTCAAGACGGAGCAAGTCACAACCTCGCTCAAGCATAATTCCTCTCTAAAAGGCCACAAGAAAGTTTTGACATTGACCAACTATGATTTATCATAAGAGTTTGGTTGAGACCCCGATCAAGTAGTATTTATCGTCAGATAGAGAGTTCAGCCCGAGTATGTCTAGATTTCATTTGAGCTTAATTTCCTTTAAAGTTCGAGTTGAGCGCAAATCTCGACCTCGTCAAAGAATATTTCATCCTATGGTTCGAGTGAAGCCCAGGTGAGTCTCAACCCAGTTTACGAATAAGTCCAAGTGAGTCTCAGCCTTAGTTTGAACATATTAGTGACTCTTGACCTCTTTCGAGTATAATTCTAAAGCGACATGAAGTCCAAGTCTCGAACTTCTTGGAGCAACACTGATCCTGAGGATAGAGTCGAGCTTCAAGGACTTGTTCGAGCATAATTCATCATGAGGCTAAGTCGAGCACAAGCATTTGAGAATATCCCTCCTAAGGGCCAGTGTCAAGCTTAAGGACCTTGTTCGAGCATAATTATCGTTGCCGAATGAAAATAAAATGATCATTTAATAAGGATCCTTAGAATCCTAACCACGCTTAATTGTTTATTTGATCACACACATTTACCAAGTTGAACTAGAAAACGCAATTACAATTACAAAATGCTTTTTGATTAGGAAAAAAATACTAAATGAGTTGACAGAAAAATAAAATAAAAATTAATTAAAATGATCTTACCATAGTGAGACCAGAAGTAGCTTCATGTACAATGATGTTGTTTACGGTTGTTGCTTTCCGTAGAACTCTAATTTGAGTTCTTGAATTGGTAAAATATAGTAAAAAAATTCAAATACTTTCCAGAAATAAGATTCGCATGAATATGAGTAAAGATACATACTCATCTCAATGAGTTCCATAATTTGTCAGTATGAAAACAACACATATCATATTCTTCAAGCACCACTTGCTATTTTCTATTTCTTAATTTTGATACTGCATACATATAAGCAGTAAAGAAAATTAGTACCGGCACATACAAAGTATCAAAACGGGAGTTTATTAATATAGAAATGAAGTGTCTCAAATAATTGGTTGAGGCAAAATTAATAAACAAAGTCTTTTGAGCAAAAAACACATGGGGTGGAAGAGGATAATGATTATGAGCAAAAACAACAATGAAGTGTACCAGACTGTTTATGTTGTAAATACAAGTTAATGCAGAGTATTATCCTGCATAGTATGGAAATCATGTTATTTGGATTTATTACAGGATTAAAGAGACACAATTCAGTATTAAAGAGAGAGATTTCCCTCTTTTTTGGGAAAACACACTTCAATGAGCTTCTCATTGTTTCAGTAAAATAGATGATGTTTTCAACAAATATTATTTCAAGTTTGCAGTTCTAACAATTTCAGATAAGAATCACATGATGTTTTTGTTAGTATATAAATGTACTATAAATAATAACATTGAAGGGAGAAAGGCTGGAAAAATAACAAATATAAATTGTAAGTAAACAATAACATATTTGATGAGATGATTACCCAAATTGTAGGTTCTCTTTTACAAGAAAGTTTAGCTTTTGATGCAAGCCGACATGCTGGACTGGATTGTACTCACTCAATTCCATCTGGAACTGCAGTTAATATCACCCTGGAGATATACAAGAAAGGTAAATTTCTTTAACAAAATCAGCTAAATTTTTGCTTTAGCCAATCGAGCAGACATGCATGCATTCAAATAACCTTTCATTTAGTCCAAAGATGAAATCAATTAATTTTTGTCTTTATCAGGTTAAATGTGTGTCTCAGCAGAAATTTAGAACTTTCAACGCTTCTTCATATTAACATTTTCAATCAGGAATGTGTTAGTTTCATATTTAAGCATCAAAAATGTTAACCTTGCTTGGACTGCCTTCCAAAGACTAATCTAAGTCAGATGTATGTTTAATTCCTGTTTCACATTTGATTTACAGATTATGCCGTTTCAAAAATAGAAATACGAAAAGTAACATTTTAAAAGAACTATCGTAATAGGAAAAATCCAACATTTAGCAGTTAATGAATTGACTCACATCAGGCGGGGAAAACTTTCTCTGATCCTGCAAGCTGCTGCAAATTCACTGAGTTCTATATTTTTTATTATAGAAACACCACAAACTAAATTCTTTTTAATTTTGATGGAATCGACGTGCATATCACCTAAGAAATGGGTGTTTATCACAAAATGGAAATGATTTCAGAGATTTAATTACGAGCACAGGTTATCGCTGTTTTTTGAAAGCTCCTCCATATTTGATGAATTTAGATTTTGTGTTTGCAGATCCAACAAATCCAAACATGAATCACACAATGTTTTGTTAGGTACCAAGTGAAGGCGCAGAAAGGCTTGAAAATGTTAATATTAATTGTCATACAGTACTTTGTCTTACCCACTACATTCTGGAGAAACAAAAATAGACCTCTCTGCTACTCCCTGCCAATCCACTTTGCTGACAACAACACTAATTGGAAAGAAATAAGCTCAACAAAAAAGGCTTTTGATTCACAAACAATCTTTTCTCCCAAGTCGAAACTAACAAATTCCTGCAATTGATTGGAGCATGCAGCAGGAAACTATATAATATTTGATTAACAAAACTAGATACCCAAAAAAAGGCAACATGGACTGATCCACGCAAGGTGAATTGAATTGAGTAAATGCTGGTTGATAAGCGGTCTATAATCACTTGCCATAAGTAAAAAAATTCATAATATAAATCACCCACCACTATCCATAAATCACATATCACTTTAGTAGAATATCAGAATAGGAGACAATGTTGGGTGCTTATTATGTCGAAAGTGTCATTCAAGATTAATGATTCTGGTTATGAATCCTTGCTGGAAAGGGCTATGATCTACTTCCTGATTGAAAAAGGGAATACCAGACTTGAAAGAAGAACTAGAATTCTATAGAAATAAATCTGCAGATTAATCAAAACCTGCACAGAAAAAGAAATCTCAATATTCAAAAAATCATGTTATATCTAGTCCTGATGGAAAGGGTTAATGGTCTCCTTACTGAAAAGGGAAGGAACTACAAGACTGAGAGCATAAATAACTTTGTAGATGAATGGACCTGCAACTTGGAGAATGAAATCCCAAAATTCAAAAAATCATGTTATAAATCGAAAGTGCAGAAAGAATTTTGGGAACTAAATTCAAAACTTACAACAGGATATGTTTATTTGCAAAACAAAAAACTAAATACATCCTAACAATATGAATAAAATAATCACGTAAAACAATATGAAAGAAATAGCATAGAGTGGAGCAAACTATGGTGACCAAGAATCACTCACTATTTTGGATCAATTCTTGTTGACAAGAAAAACCATTCTCACTACCACCAATCAAATCTCTCATGTTGATATTCAATATTTATTTTGAAGCAAAATTCTCAGTGCCACTGACACTTGAAGCTGATCATCAGTTAGACCGACGAACAAAACCCAAAAAAGATCCTTCTAGATTCATCCAACAAAGAAAGTAATCATAAACATGAAATTATAGAACCAAAATGTACTCAGAAAACATAATTGCTAAATTAACCATACATAAAATGAAAAAGTGTAATGGTTGAAGCTCAGTCAATCAATAGCCCAACCAAAATCACAAACCAATTTCAAAATTACAGAGTGAACTATATGGAATTGAACTCAAGAAATGTAGAGAAATGAAGAAGGATGAGGAGGTAAACAGAAAAGATCGAGAGATTACGGGAAGTGTAATTCATCACAACCAAAAAAAAAAATCCGAATCCCTTCAAACTAATTTGATACCAAACAGTACAAGCACAAATAAAGTAAAAAACATGTTTTTACATGAGAACTTCAAATGTCTGCAAAACAAGTTCAAATCTGGTTGGTCCTCTTGTTACTTAACTTCTTCCTCACCATTTGAGAGTTGAAACAGGTTCTTTCTCTTGTCAAAAAGGAACCACAAACATGTGTCTCACAGAAAATTCACATAATGAAATCCACTGAAACCCAATATTGATTATCACTCCAAAGAACAAAATCCACAAAAGATCCTTCAAAAATTCATCCAAATGCAACATCAAAGAAGTAATCATAAAGACAATGGAATTATAGAAACAATGAGAACATTGTCACTCTGAGAACATAATTTTTAAAATAATCATACATAAAATGAAAGAGGAATCATAAACCAAACTCAAAAGACACAAATTACATTAGAAATTCAACCCACAAAGAGTTCACAAAAATACATCTAGTGAAACCCAAGATTGATCTTCATCCAAAGAAAAGGACCCACAAAAAATCCTTCAATATTCACCCAAATATACAAAAAATAACGTAATCATAACGATATAAGAATTGAACATTATTATCACAAAGAAACAGAACTGTTGAAATAAGCATACATAAAAGAAAAAGAAAACCCACACTTTACCCTCGTTATTCAATCTAAACACAAAAATACAAATTCTATTAAAGATCGAGTGAAATCCACAGAGAAGCACATAAATAAATCTAGTTAACCGAAAATTGAACCGAGGAAATATCCTTCAAGATTCAAGTCAATGAACCAAAAAAGAACAAATTTGTAAAGATATAAAAATTAAAGAAACAAAAAGAACATGATACAAATGAAAATACAAATTGCTGAAGTAACCATACATAAAATGAAAGGGAACTCAAACCTTATCAATATTCAAACCAAATACAAATTCCATTAAAGATTCAGCACATACAAAAATTCATCGAACATGAACGCAATTGCTGAAGTAAACATACATAAAATGAAAAGGGAACCCCACCCAAAAATTATCAATATTCAAACCAAATACAAATTCCATTTAAGATTCAGCACATATAAAAATTCATAGAACAGATACAGATTCAGATACAGTAAAACCCCCGATTGGTTATCAATCCGAAAGGACGAATCCTTCGAGATCCATCCAAAAGCACCAAAAAAGAACGCAATTGTAAAGACAAAGGAATTACGCAAACAACGGAGAACATTATCACTCTAGGTACACAATTGCTGAAATAATCATACATTGAATGAAAAGGAAACGCCAAACACAACCATAAAAGATCCAGCAAAAACCCACAGAGATTTCACATAAATAATTTTACTGAAACCCAAAATTGATCATCAATTCAATCCAGAAAATATCTTACAAGATTCATCCTAATGAACCAACAAAGAACATTAAAGATAAAGAGATTATAAAAACAAGAGAGAATATAATTGTTGAATCCGAAAACTTAGAGATTCAATGAAAACACTCAGAGAATTCACAAAAAGTAGAATACACTGAAACCCGATTTATCATCATATAGC
>CAIGRB010130238.1:0-26730 GCA_903798255.1 Fraxinus quadrangulata
TTTAAAAAGTTATTATATTATTTTAGACGTACTTATCCTACTGAGTTTAAATTATTCATTCCTTCAATTTTTTTTTTTAAAAAAATTTCAAATTAGATCGGTCAACGTGGATGGTGGCTGAGCGGTGCGTGGGTTGCCAAGTAAAAATTTTCAGAAAAATGTTCAATAATAAATTTTGTTAAGTTGTTCCGTGATTTTCCGTATTTTCATTTAATGTTCTTAAATTCTTAACACTATGTTTTATTCAATTCCGTTTCAAATAATTTAAATTCTCAGTTGAATAATTTCGAGTATGATTATGAAATGGTATTGGTAACACCCCAGAATTTAAATCAATAAAATTTGGAGCGTTACAGTTTGATATTAGAGCAATGGTTTATTTTTCTGTAGACAAAAAAAAAACGCGTGTTTTTTTTTTTGTAACGACCCGACCACGTGCCGGAACCATTATTATATTATATGTACTGTCCGTTTTGAGAGAGCATATGCCCATTTTGCCCCTCACGGCTTTCGGACGCGTCCCTTAGAATTCGAACCCAACACTTCCATCATATGAGAAACTTAAGTTGAATCCTGGTACGAATTAGAGACTTGAGTCTCCCATATGATGGAGGTATTTGGTTCGAATCCTAAGGGAGCGTCAAAAAGTCGTGAGGGGTAAGATGGGCCTAGGCTCTCTCAAAGCGGACAGTACGTATGATATGATAACGGTTCCGGCGCGAGGTCGGGTCATTACAGGAGGGAAGAAAAATCAGATCCGAAATAAATGGGGCAAGAAATACTACTTTTTTCTTTTACTTACAGAATCTCTTGGCGTTGCCCTCTCCACTTTGCATACTCTTGGTAACAAAGTAATAAAAACTATTCTGTTGACTATAATAGCTCTAGTAATTAACTTACTAAAACAATACTTGAAACAAGTTAATGAGAATTATTAACACTGCTTGCAATGCTGATCTTGAAATCCATCATTGATTTTAGGTCTCTGGATTTGACTGATGCAATGCCATGAGCCTGTGCTGCTATACCTGGTATTATTTTAAGAAATAGAATTGTTTTTGGATTAGATGGTCTTAATCAATTTAGATTTGGTTTTTGGTTACTACTTCAATCTAGTTCCTCAATTTAACATTACGGAGAGATATGAGAGAGATAAAAGAGTCTAGTTTCTTTCTGAAAAGAGGGGAGAGTTTGTTCGTCCTAAACTGGTGCTATTGCTGTCAAATTCATAAAGAGAATTGAGTCTGTCTCGGAATTATCTATCAAGGAAGTTCAGTTAAAAGATTTTAAAGAAACATCAATAAACTTAATAAAACTACATATATGTAAGCACATAAAGTGTGGAGTCTTCGGAATTACTTGTTTCAATTCATATTCTTAGTTAAGCTTGCCCCCATTGAATTATATTCGTGGCTCCGCCTTTTGCCCATACTTTAAACTTGAAGATTATAAGGTGAAAGGAGTGGAGACTATAATGTTGAATGAAGAGTTGGATGGTATACGATATTTTGGGGGTTGTAATAAAATCTCTGGAGTCTGAACGTGTGTGCTTTTTTCCTCGTTGCGGTTAGGTTTTGTACTTAATGGGTCTGTTTAGATTTTACTGTTAATATTGCTCTTGAAAAGGACTACATTTTGTAATTTGGACTGTTTAGAAATTTCTAAGTGTTACGGATGGATAAGAGTAGAAAACTAGGAAGCACCTACATTCAATAGGAATGGCATCAAGAATTGAAGAAACCTTCCACGTGCATGTAGGACTGCTGCTTTTGCCACTCATATTATTGTCAGTATAGCAATTGATAGTGGAATGAAATTTAGCTCTTGATATCCTTCATTATTTGACCCAAAATAGAAATTTACTTATGAAGCAGTACAAAATTTTTCTTTTATATTGTCAAGAAATGGAATCCATGTTTTGATGGAAGCATTTCCAAAAGTTGAACCATACTCGTTGGGAGAACCAACCTAGAGACATTCAGCTCTTTGGCTGTCAACTTGCTTAAGTTTGACTATGAGTGACTTCGATAGAACACCAAATAGAATCAAAATGTAATTAAAGAAGAGGGAGTGTCGTAAGATAATCCTTCAGTTAAAGTTTGAGATTCTAATCTCAGATGTATTTGGACCTTTAGCAGCTGTTACACCACCTACAAACTGAATTTATTGTCATAACATGGATTTATTGACAGAATTGACGAATTGAAACTGTGGCCATGAGCGAGTGCATATCTATACTGGTGAAAATTAAGTAAATATAAGAAACCATATTGTTGAGATCTATAAAGCTGTAAATACAGTCAACTTTCCTCCATTTGAGATTTGATTTGACTCAAGAGTAGAAAACGTTGGTGGGGTTATTAGATGATACAAGGTTTGATGTTGGATTACTTTTGTATTTAGGGATGGCAAAAAAGCTCGTCAGCTCGGGCTCGGCTCGGAAAAAGCTCGAGCCGGGCCCGACTCGGGCTCGGTTGCACCGAGTCGAGGCTAGGGCCGAGCCTCATTTTTTTTGGCCGGGCTTTGCTCTGCTTGGCTCGGGCCCAAAAAAGCTCGGCCAAAAAAAGCTCAAGTCGAACCCGAGCTTTTTTTTTTTGGCTCGACTCGTTGACATAGTTATTTGTATTTTTTATTTGTTCATGTTTTGGATGATTTTTCATCATATTTTTATTTTGTTTGAATCAGCTTCTAACCACATATAGAACATTTTCAGGTTTTGTATTGATGGAAAATCTGAAAGGGGAACTTAAGGATTTATCAGCAACTTCAGGCTTTGAGTGTAATTTGCTGAGTAATAATAATCTCAATGGCATTAGTAGCATGAAAATCGAGGAATTGATTCCGTTTATTTGCTCGGACAAGAGGAAAAGAATATCAGACATGTAAGTTAATTAGGCAAAACTCTATAGGTCCTATTTTTATCGAGCCTTGCTCGTAACCAAAACCATGTTCTTCTGATAGCACTCCATTATTGTGTTCATATGATTGGTGTAGGGACACGTGATTCTTTGAAACATCCTTTTTTTCGTTTCTATTAATGACTTACAGTAGCTTATTGTTATTTATGTGCAAAGAATGCATCTTTTTGGATAAAAAATTCTTTATTGAATAACAATCGCCTAGAATATATACACAATTATGTTAGGACTGCACACGGAAAATAATTTTACAAGGAATCTTATGTAACTAAATAATCTAGATATGGAAGGTGGATGATCTTTTCCATTTTTATGTGATTTGTCGAGATTTTCCACATTATTTATGATGAACAGTTGCATTTCTGTGTAGGTTTTCTCAAGATATGCCACCCAGTCAAAAGCAGAAAACTGGAGATTGAGGATTCGTGTAATTTCTCAGCTGAACCTGCAGTTTCTCTCTATTTCTAAACTCAGCCACGGGAGTATGGAGCCCAGTTTCGGACATTATTCATTTGCCTGGAGAGAGAACATTCCGAGCAAAATAGTTTGGCTTATTCCTGGTGGTGTTTGTTATGAAAAAGAATACCTTGTAAAAGATTTTCTATGGCATCCAAGTAGAGCTGTCCATTCAGTGTTCATGAATGATGCATTTTTAACATGTTCTCACTTGTCTGGCAGTAGCTGAGAAATTTCTCTGTTTCATAATCAGCCCAATCTTTTGCTAAATATATACTTCAGATATACAAGATTCGAAATACAAAATCTAAGATGTCTCATAAAACTAAGACTATCTGATGCGACGAACTTTGTAGACAAACAATTGACAATATTATAACCAATCTCAATGCTAAATTTAAATTAGAACGTAATGGAAATGGTGTGAGCAAATCAATGAGGGTGTCCACTTACCACCAGTGGAATTTGCCCTTTAATTTACCTTCTACTGTTGTTTGAGGGAAAAAAAACACTTGGCATCTTTTATTGCTATAAACACACTTAAAATATAAATTCAAAAATTCAACGTTACCCTTTAATTACATGTTAATTGATTTATTATAGTTTGATTATTATTTTAATTTTTTAAGCTCTCCAAAATGAATAATTCCACGGGTACAGGTAATTATTGACAGAAATAATACAGGTGCTATATGACAACATCTATATGGTGCATTTTCTGTATTTGTTGTGTCAAAAATCAAAGAAAATTTGTCAAATGTTTTTTTATAAGAATTCTGTCAAATTTTTTCTGTACTTACAGCAAAATTGTTCCAAAATATCATGTGATATTTAGCATTTGTTTGTTGTAGTTAAAAAATGATTTTTTAGTAAATTTTGATAAAATTCGATGAAATGTGTGGTTAAAAATAAGTTTAGAAAATAGGGCAAAAATAAAGGCTTAGCCCGTATTTGATAAAGATTAAAATCTGAATTTTAATCTAAATTAAAGTCAACAATTAATTGTAATCAGATATTTCATAGGACTCACAATTTTTTAACAACACATTTCATCAATTTTTATTAAAATTTACTAAAAATCTGACTTTTAATACCTCACAAACAGTGGCCTAATATTTGCTTATTACTCAATAAAAAAGATAAAGTGAAAATACAGTGTGAGTCCTCAATCAACTGCACTCAAACAAACTTGATTCATAGCCTTTTAATATGAAAATCTAGCCCTTGTTTGGCAATCATTCTTTTTTTCTCGTACTTATTTTCAATTACTCATTTTCATAATAAAATATTATTCACGTAAATCGAAATGATTTCCAACTTTGTAGCCTCATATTCTACCAAAAGTTACTATTCAAAAATTCATTAAAAAAAATCTATCAAACAGGGCCAAATTTGCTGCCTTTTAATTTTTGTTGTATTATAGTTGTGGTCCTTGTGAAAAGTTTTCATTCAATATGCTAAAATAGCATGTAATCCTCACCCAACCACCTTTTAAATTTTATTGTATTTGTGGTCCTTGTGAAAAGTTTTCATTAAGGGCCTGTTTGATTTCCTATGTTTTCCATGGAAAATAATTTTTATTTTCCATGAATTTGGTTGTTTGATGGCAAAGTTTTGCCATGAAAAATATTTTCCATTTATGCCTCACACGTGCACCAATGGCTTGATTTGGTGGAATTCATTTACCCACCTATTTGGTAGGAAAATGGAATTTCAGTTTTTTTTTTCTGGGCAATTGAAACAAATTTCATAACCAATTGTAAAAAAAAAAAAAAAATTATTTTAATGGACAACTTTCATATAAAACAAAGCCAGGCGAACACTAAACTTTGATGAAAAAATTATTTTCTTAGAAAAAAATTGTTTTTTTTTTTAACTTTTTGACAATGAAAACAAATTTTATAACCAATTATGGAAAAATTATCACTTTAATGGACAAGCTCCATGTAAAACAAAGTCAAACGAATACAAAAAGATCCAAAATTTTAAAATTTTTCGGGTTGAAAATTATACTAATCAAACATACTTAATTAACAATTCCCTGAAAAATAAGTTTTAGACAATTATTTTCTCTGAAATTCATTTTATTTTCATCCACTTTCCACCCTTACAATCAAAAGGACCTTAAATTTCGTGCTAAAATAGCATGTAATTATCACATTACCACCATCTAGAGGACTAAAGTCAATAAATATTGTAACGCGAGACAACATTTCAAGCCAGCTTTAGCCTCTAATATAGCTTTTATTTAGTGGAGATTAAAATTAAATTTTTAATAGATATTGTTGAAAGTTGATGATATGTGTAGTTGAAAAGTTGTTGATTCCATGAAATATGTGATTAAAATTAATTATTGATTTTGAGTTAAATTAATAGTTTAATTTTGATCCCTACAGAATTGTAGCATAGTAAGTGGAAATTGTGCCCAAGTACTTCCTCTTAATTTTTGCGAAATGTACTCTTAGAAATTTTAATAAATTACGCCAAAAGGGTACAATGATCATTTCAACTACTTTGCCTTGAGAGTCGACGGTAAATTCTACCAATCGCGAAAATCTCCCTACAGTTTTAGGCGATTTATGATTTTTCAACTAATTTTCTTAATTTTCTCCAAAATTCATCAAAAATGGTGGTTAACGTTTGAATTTATTTTAAACCCTTGTTTGATCTCCATTATTTTCAAAATACATTTTCTTCTCTTATTTTCCACTACGCATTTTCAATAAAATAATATTACACGTAAATTCAAAACATTTCCTTATTTTTTAATCACATATTTTTCATCAAATCACTATTACAAAATGCATTTTAGCAAAATAACAAGGCTCAACTTTTTGGATAAAATGATACAAAATGACTGTCGTTTCGTGTAGATTGTTGTGCCTACAATATTCATGTGCCTACCTTGTTGCATTTACTTATAAGGTTATTTGGAGTTTTTACTCTATATTCGAAGGTTATAATTTTGATAAAGTACCGTAAGAGCACGGTATTAGGAATTTTTTTAGTGCACCACATTTTAATTTCATGAAAGATTCAGAATTTTGGCTTATTTTTACATTTATGTCTCCAACTTTTTTTCATTTCATTATTATCTTCATTGTTCTATTAATTCTCACATCTTGTCCATGATGACGATTGTCATCCAAATTCTATTAAGAGAGAATAAAATGTTTATTTTTTTCTCATGTTTCTAAATAAGCAAAAAACAACAAACAGAAAGGTTCGACAAAATATTTTTTACTCATTTCAAAGCACGCTAACATAATATTTGAATAGAAACTGTCATCAAACACAATATTTGCTAATTAATTGAAAGGTTAAGGATAGAATGCGATGAAAAAAGTTGAAGACTTAAATGTAATAATGAGAAAATATTGAAATAAGTGCACTTTATATATATGAAATAACTTAAGAACAAACAAATTTTTATTTTATTGTTAAATTTTAGACATAGCTAAAAAATGTTGGTTCAAACTCCAACCAACTCTAGTCCCATTACAACTTTAAATATTCAAACTACCATACAGGGGGGAGTATCACATTATGGTGGTTGAAAGTTAACTCAACTACCAAACTCCAACTACCACTTGGTACTACAAGGACATAGTGACGTTGAAAAATTTATAGTTCTACAAAGTATACATCAAGTTTGACATTTTGCCACTTAGCAAACTGTCATTTGTCAGTTCAAAAAACAAAACATTTTTCCTTCCGCACATTATTTTACAACACATCAAATGTCAAACAAGATGTATACTTGGAGTCTACATCTAGCATTTTTGAAAAGTTTGTGGCCATAGCAAAGAAGGCCTTGTAGCCTACAAACAAGTTTTTTTCAAACTTGTTTTCAACAACACATTTCATGAATCTACAACTTTTATCAACTTTTCAACTACAGATCTCATCTGCTGTTACAAAATCTACTAGAAATCTGATTTTAAGCTAAAACAAACAGGGCTTTAGATAGAGAACGAGCCATAGAAACCACATTTAGGCATACCAATTGATGAGTGCCCTCGCCTTAACAAAAAGCAGGATCGAAAAGAACGGATCAAAGGTAGAATGCACACTACACAATACGAAAGTAAGGAGTTACGAATCAAATGCTGAGAAAACATAATACCTCGTGACATATTCGCATTACATGAGGTATAGATATATGATTCACAGAACAAGAAAACAACTTTTTTGTAGGCTACAAGGCCTTCTTTGGGATACAAACAGTGACCATAAAGATAAGAAATAAATTTTGTGATGTAGAAGAATCATCTACCTGTTACAGTGGCGCTCCTTAAGCAAATCAAAATTTCGAGCAAGACCTGCAATTCTTATTGGAAGAGTCTTCCTCGTGCCTCAGCGACAACAGACAGCCAAACAGCCTAACATAGACGTATTGGAAAGAAGGGGCTTTATGGAAGAATGACATGTTTTCGTCTTGAACTAAAAAATCAACCTCGAGCAGGGCAAGAGCTGGGAATGATCTGCAAAAAATTTGCCCTAGCTGCAGAGTCAGTGGAAAATCGACCTAAGACACCAATTGTAGCAGTATTGCTGCCAAATTTCTCGATCCCTCGAGCTATCATACACATGTGATTAGCTTCCACAACTACCATTACATCTTCACCTAAAATGGATGAAACTGTCTCCGCTATTTGCCTGGTCAGCCTTTCCTGTACTTGGAGCTTGAATCCATAAAAATGTACTATTGACTGTAAAAGGGATCTCCCAACAGGACTCGCCCCATTGGAACAATAATAACCTATATGCACTACACCATGGAAGGGAAGTAAATGGTGTTCACATTGCGACCACAATGTCAAGTTCAGTTCTGAACAGATACAATCTTCAGTATGGCCTACTCCTCCATTGGAAGTTAGAGAATCTCTTCTGTTTCGGACAAACCCATTTAGCTTCATATCCAGATTAGTATTCCTAAACTTCATTAACCACTTCACAAAGCGAGCAGGAGTTTCAACGAGCTCCTTCCTTAATGGATCTTCACCCAAAGAACAAAGAATTGAAGCTACTGCATTAAGCATCACCGAATTTGCTGGTTCCGTCTTGCAGAAAGCGTGAGACGGGCACCAAGATTTGTCACTCAAGCCTCTAGAACAGATATCCTCTACATTTATATCTCTGAATCTCAGAAGACTCAAAAAATCAGTCCAAATATCTGATTTCTCATCTTCAAAAACTCCTGTCCCAGATGTAACTAAAATCTTCACCCATCCTCCGTGATTTGGGTCTAAGATGGCTGTTTCAAAATTTGGCAAAGGAATGTGAGAACATTGGAGAACAACAGCAACGCCTGTCGCTTTGATACCATGCTGCAAAGCTGTACACAACTCATTGGCCAAGCGCTGTGGATCTTGAAGTCGTTTTGCAAAAATATCGGCTACTCGAGAGAGCTTGCTTAGGCCTACAACCCGCTGGCCACATGGGACATAACCCACATGACATTTAATCTGGAAAGGGAACAAGCATGACTCACAATAGGAGAAGAGATCAAGATCTCGAACAATTACAAGCCCACCAGCTCCACCGGCATGTCCAACTCCACTTTCTAACCCAGCTTCCGGGAATAAAGCGCCACAGACAATGTCCTTCACTGTCTGTTTATAACCTGGATATACATACAACATACAAATCATATTTGTAAACATGTAGTTAAAAACGCAGCTACTGCTAGTACAATAAACGATATCTTAATAAATTTACAATAAGATTTAGGCGATAAAAGCTTCTCCACATATCCACAACAGCAAATGATTATCCAAAAACTAATAAAAATGCACCATCGTCACTAGGGACCATAATCAACGTCAACTATGCAGCCAAATTTCTACTATGTGAATAATTACAAGGAGCATTTTTTCCAGGTGCACACTAATTTTCACGTCGACTATCAGGTTGATTACCAAAGTACTCAAATCTCCATTAATCTAATATAGAACAAAATATCGAAAACTAAAATCTGTACACTTGAACTGAACAATGAATTTCTCACATTCCCCTCATTATATTTTTGAAAGCAGAGGTCAAATAATTTTGTTCAGATCCAATCAAGCCAACAATCGAATATTTTCAATACTAGGAGCAACAAAAATTTACTTCAATAGATGCTAATATATTCATACCAATCTTGATTTGGATCAAGGATACTTACGGTTGTGAAATATTTTTTGACAATCTAAACATGTTTCTAGTACCAGGAAAAAAAGTTCTAATCTTTTTTCAATAGACGCTTGCTACAATCACCCAGTTGCTTCAGAACTTGACATTGCTAAGAGAAACCAACCATATCAAATATGTTCTCCATATTTTTACTTAATGCTGTATTAATCGAAATCTTCCTTCTATAATATCTCTTGTTTGGCACCTACTTAAATTATAAAAATAATCAAACAAACTTACTTTTTATCCGCACATTTCATGAGACCACAAGTACAACCTACTTATCGATAATTCAAACTGACTATAATCTATTCCCAAACTAACACGATTACATAAGATGTTTATTATTAGTGAAGCAGCAATATATATCTACAAAACTACAACTCCCATAGGAATACAAATCTAATATACTTCACGAAGATGACAAGAAACAGATCCAACTCACAGGGATTTTTATAATGAAACAGTCAAATTAAGCATCGGAAATAAATAATTACCTCTAGTTCCTTCACGAAGAGCCTTGGCTACCCGAAGAGGGGTCTTTCGCAGACCTTCTTGTTCGATATCTTCACCCAAACCCTGCAAGAGGACTCTCACAGCATCCTCAATGTCAAGAATCTCAGGCTCCTCCTCAAAATTTAGTTTAACGTTGCCCCCTTGCTTCACTCCATTCTCTAGCTCCAGATAGTAATGTCCCTCATCTAAAGCGCCCATTACAGAAATTATTCAAATCCCACCAACCCAACCTACCCACCAACCCAAATCAGTAATCAAGATTCAGAACGAACAAAACTAAATCTCGAATCTTAAGATATAAAAAACAGAACCGAAATTAAATCTTTAAGGCTCCAAAATTAAAAGAACGACAGAATATTTAAACTTTATAGCAGCGGGATAAAAATAACGGCCAAACCACGAAGGGATCTGACAGATCAAATCAATTCAAAAAAGAATCTTCACAAAGGCCTCAGAAAAACAAGCATCGCTTGGATAAGAAAAAAGAAGTTTACGTAGGGTGTTGTCGAGAGGTTAAGATGATGAGAAGAGGGTGAGGGATGTGTGTGCGCAAATGTTCGAAAGCAGTACGTAAAACGTAGGGTTGTCGTTGATATTGGAATGTGTGGAAGGACTTGCCCATTTTTTCCAAACCATTACGAGATTTAACTAATCGGAGAGTGAAAAAGGGCAAATTGAATGCAGTGACCAATTTTTCAAGTTCCAAACTTTCTATTCTTGACACTACCATTTTAGATGTTTGCAAAATTAAGCCCGTGTTTGGGTTTCAACCTAATGTATTTTGGATTAATAAATTGTTTTAAGAATATGTGATTAAAAAAAGGAAAAAAATTTGATTTTATGTGTAATATTATTTTACTAAAAAATGTGTGATTAAAAAAAGAAGAAAGAAAAATACATTTTAAAATAATATGGAGCCCAAATAGAGCTAAGCATCACAAAGTCTTTACGTCTAAAGATTGGTCAGTTAACTAAGGATTGATTTGGCGTGACTTTTGAAAAATCAAAAAGTAATTTTTGAACTCATTTGATTAATTTTATAAAAATATTTATTCTAGTTAAAAAGATTTTTAGAGAGAGTTGATCCAATGTGACTTTTTTTTTTTTTAATGTGGAATATGAAGCTCTTTTAGAAATTAATTTTCAATCAAAAATTAAGGTAAGCAAAAATCATGTCAGACAAACCCTAATTATACAACAATTGACCTTCGTTTCAATAATTTTAACAAGGGCAAATGGATGTCCACATTTTCCCACTTAAAACGGTTAAATAAAAAAAAAGAAAAAAAAAAGCTTCATCTTACCCGCTAGCCCATCCTCGAACCAATCTAATCCAACACAACCTAATTCCACCACACCACTACCCCACCTCATTATCACCAATGTCACACATCGACATATCGGGGGGTTTCTTCCCCAATATTTGAAACCCAAACTATTCAAGCCTTGGTTATTGCACGTTGGGGGGTAAATCCAAAGGGAATAAATCCCCAAATTAGCAATGGCGGTGCCGCGGTGGTAATGGGTGAGATAGGTGTTCGAAAGAGCAAATTTTGTTAAGGGTGGCATTTTAACTAGAAGTGAACCTCTCGAATCAAAATCGAATTAGAATCGAGATCGAGAATCAAGTCTGTTCTCGAACCGAAATTATGGATGCCTAGCTCTAAAATTGACTTTGTCTCATTTTATAACTTTTTTTTTTTTACAATTCGCCACGACCTAATGACCTCGCACAATAGGTGGCAAGCACTCTAACCAATGTGATTCAGTCATTTGAATAATTGAATCATATAATTTTTGTTTATAGCCATTCTAATTGCACTTTTGAGCTACTCGTCCCCACAAACCTTTCTCGAGACGTCACACGCGGTGCCTCAATCGGAATTGGATGTTATTATGTTGATATTAGATTCTATTTGATGACATATTTGTAATGTGATAAGAAATTATTGAAATATGTATTTGGTAGTATATTTTATTTATTCTATTTCTAATATATGTTGGGAAAATAATTTATTATCAGCACGTTTTTTTTTTAAATGTTATGAGGATAATTGAACTCAAATTGAAACTAGAGGATTCGAATTTGATTCAAGTAATTACATGGACTTGAATGGTTGAATTTACGAAATATCCAAAAATTTAATGAGTGTTTCGAATATTGAAATATCATATTGATCCACATGATGTCCAACCTAATTTTTGCGATGAGGGGTTGGGGTGTTCAAAGTAGTGTGTAGGTGGTGGCAACGGCGACAAATTGACGACAGTGGATGGTTAGGTCGTGATGGTAGTGGCGGCGATGACAATGACAACAATGAGCATATACGTTGTGGTGGTGTGGGATGGGTGCAATGGATAGGATGGATTTGGGAAATATGACATTTGTTTTTCTTTTTGTTTCATTTTCATAAAATCATTTTTCATCTATTTTCTTTTTACTTTTTCATATATAAATTATCTATTTACTTGTTTATCCCTCTAAAATGTGGACAACTTCAACTCACGTGCCTAACTAACAAATTTTTAGACTAAGCCCCTTTTTGGGCTCTATTCTACAAAAATAATTTTTTTCTTTTTCTTATTTTTAACCCAACATTCTTCAATAAAATATTATTAAACGTAAATTCAAAATTTTTTCTTATTTTTTAACCACACATTCTCCAAAATATTAATATTCAAAAATACATTTTTAATGGAGTCCAAACAAGGGGCTAAAACTAAATGTCCTTGTGGTGCATAGTTTTGTAAACGTTTGGGATTTTGGTGCCAAAAATAAAAAATTTGGGACCTCTTTGTACTTATTTGAAAAGTTTAGAACCCAAACTATAATTTCCCCTATCCAAAATTACGAGGTCTAACTCGTTGAAAAATGGAACGCGGATAATGCGCCATTGGCTGCTATCGCAAGAATGGATCGATAAACTATCGCTTTCTTTTAGTTATTTATTTTGAAATTCACGTTTTATGCAAGCAAAGCAATATGTGGGCCAATGTGAAAAGGCCGTAGTAAAGCCCAAATAATCGGTACAATTCATAATTCCAAAATGTCGTACGAATTTGACCATCCCACTAACCTGTCCCACAACCTTAGTCAAATCAATCCAGCTAAGAAAACAACAATAACAGTCCAAATTTAGTCCATGTTTATCTATCATTATTTGTTACAGTAAGATTTTCCACCACACATTCACCCAATAAAATATTTTGCATACAAATCAATAAAATTACTTTATTTTTCAACCACACATTCTCCAAAAAATACTATTCATTACTCTATTTTTCTCCCAATAATAAGAGACAAACATACTCTTAGTAGATTGCAGTAAGAGCAAACATGTAAATTTTACATAATTAAGCATTCCTAGTACATTTCTTGTTTGTTAATTGCATAGAATCGAGCACATATTATACTCTAGATTACATGTGTTGATGATTATATATTGCCTTTTGGTCTAAATACCTTTTTTATTCGTATTATTTCTGCGACTTTTTTCCTCGTTGGATTTTATTTTCTAATGTAGTTTAATTCTTTATAGTGTTCTTTGTGTTGGTCTACAGTTCCATGTTGTCAACGGACCTCCCAACACAGTGCTTCGGATCACCAAACACCATATCATCAGCTACCTTAATTAATGTCATCAAAAGTTTCAAGCGGTTTATTTATACTTGGGGATGGCAACGAGGTGAAACGGGGGACCGCCAAGCAATTTCCCGCCCTATCCCCATCCCGTTAAAGGCAAGGCGGGGGGTGGGGCGGGGTCTTTGCCCTCGTTTACTACCCCGTTTAATTTTTTTTATTTTATTTTTTGATAATTTTTTTAGTGCCCCCATTCATTAGATTTAGACAAATAATTTTAGTTGCCATTTTCTATTACAATTAATGAAAATTTTAATTTAAAATATCGAATTCAAGAAAAAAAAAAAATTAAACGGGACGGGGACTAGCGCCCCGTCCTCGCCTCGACCCGATTAAGCGGGTTACCCCTGTCCCATTCGGGGCGGGGCCTCGCGGATATAGAATTTGACGGATTTTTTTGTCATCTCTATTTATACTGAACATAAAAGTGAAGATTATAGCACCACCAATTTTTATTGAAGAGCTTGACGCCGAGATTCATAGCAAATGGTCCATGGAGCTTGATGTAAATTGATGATATCAGTGATCATCTCGTAAATGAAATTGGAAGTAAGGATGATTTATTGGAAAATCATTCCATAAATTGGAATGTTAAGAGCTCATTCGTATAAGTGTACAAAAATTATAAAAATGTACAAAAAGATGAGTACCCTAAGGTCTGCATGAAACATGTGTTAACCTAACCTATAATTACAACATCTAAGTTAACCATTTGCTTAAAAAAGAGGGGAAAACCTGGAGAAGTTTCTCCATTCTCGTGTTGAGATGAAGACTGCGGGTTAGTTAAAGCATAGGATGTTGGGTTTATTAATTTGTCATGTGAATATACATATGTAATTTAATTGTGTATAAGATTATCTTAAAGTTGTTCTCAATTAAAGTGATATAATAAAGAATTAAATTGTTGGGATTGGAGCATCTAAATAAAGTATGAGGTCAAATTATATGAGTAGAGATCAAATCAATTAGAATTGTATTTGACGATGGACCAATATATATGAAAACTATAAATAGGGTTATGATCCCCAATCGGCACAAAAATAGAAGAGAAAGCGTATTGAATAGGACGATCCAAAGCTCACAATCAAAAATAAAAAATTACAGTCAAGAATTAAAAAGAATGATTGAAGCAATTAAATCGAAAAACAAGATAATCAAAATTATGGAGCAAAAAACAAAATCAAGACCAAGAATTCAAGAACCAAAAGAGCCAATAATCAAGATTCAAGATGCACTAAAAAGAAATTATTTCCAAAATTATTAATTTTTTCGATGACTTGACATGGATGATCTTGGCAATTAAGCAATTATGTTTTCTAATTTTATAAAGTTTAAAATTTCATAATATTTCAATAAGTAATATCAGAGTCACTCCATGTTAAATCACTAAGATTAAATAAATAATTTTAAGGTTAAAATTCATGCTTTGGATTTTTCAATTTTGGAGTGTGAATTTTATCCCTAAATTTTAAATTTTGAATTCTGGGGAAGTTTTAACTAAAATTGATTGTTAATTAAGCTTTTGGCATTATGTTATCTATCATGGCAGTGTAATTGAATGAATGTGTGTTTGAACCACATTATTTTAGAAGAATATATTATGAAGTAGTAGATTGATTAAGAATGTGTGGTTAAAAAATAATGAAAAGTTATTGATGTGATGGAAAATATTATTTTATTGAAAAATGTATAGTTAAAAATGAGTAGAAGAATGAAAATGAAAATTTTAATGTGTACTAAACATGTGTTGAATAGAAAAAAGTGTTTGAATTAATTATGATAAGTTTCCTTATGATACATTATTGACAGAATGTGTGACCACATTTTCCAAATTCTTATTAATGGACGTTAAATCCATCTTTGAATTAAGTGACTTTGGGCGGCGTGGAGTAATTTTTTTAATGGGAAGGAAAATAAAATTTATAGTTTCGGCGGTTGTCGGAGCAATTGCTATTGTGCCCACTTCTGGACATTGCGGCACTAAATTGCTTTATTTTTTGTGAAAACAAAAGAAAGAAAAAAAATTAAAAAGTCTAAGGAGGCAACCAAATTTCAAATCTTGGAACTAAAATTTATTTTGGATTACTACCTTTCTAAAATAAATTAATTAAACAACCAGTTATCAAAGTAATCTCTCCTGCCTAAATTAATTTATTTGGAATATTAGAAAGGTTGTGTGTACATTATTCATACGGATATTCACCGGTCCAAATGAAGGTCAATGTTTGGCTGAATTATTTACACACGTGTGGTGATAAATATGTGACAATTGTAAAGTTTTTGTTACATTTAGTCGGTCTAAAGATATACTTGATATTTGATCGAATTTATTGTCAATATTTAATTACTACACCAAGAATTATCATTTACAAATTGGTATTTCAGTTCAAAGACTAAATATCAATGTTGTACTAGGTATGTTGTGATGTGATTCATCATTATTTCAAATTATTGATTGTCCAATACAGATTTTCATTTGAACATATTAATTAGGTTTAAGTTTTCTATTTGGTTAATCAATCAACTTCTGCAATATCTGTCGACATCAATTTTATTACCGTACTTGAACCAAAGTTTAAAGGTTGGAAAGAGAATGTTTGTATCGTTCTTGGCAACGTAAGTTTAGACATTGCATTAAAGACTGAACAATCCACTACTCTTACGGATAAGAATTTCACTAATTAAAAATGGGCTCGAATAAGTGAGATCGTTTGAACTGCATGAGTCTTATGATCATGAAATAGCGGTGGTAATCGAGCTGAGCAGCTGTCGACTCGATTGCTCGACTAGATAAAAACAAGCACGAGCCGAGCCCAGACGGGCCTGCGGGGCTTGTGTAATATGCGAGCCACGAGTCGGCTCGCAAAAATAAAATAAAATAAAATAAAAAGAAACCGTTTTTGTCACTAAAATTCAATGATCGGAACGGTCACTGAAAAAATTCGGTGACCGTTTCGGCCCAATTTTTATTTTATTTTTCCAATTTTGTTTTCCACTATAAATACACATTCAATCAACCAATTTTTTTCATCAAACTTACTATCAATATTTCATTATTTACTCTACTCTCTACATTTCAATATTTTTAATCGATTTTCTACACTACTCCATAATCTACATTCTCTTCTCAATTCTATTTCAACATTCAATATCAATTAACCCATTACAAGTTTCCAATCACAAATTGATCCACACTCATTTGTTGAAAAGTATTTAGTTCAATTCCACTCTAATTGAAGTTTATGGTAGATCTCATTGAAGAACAAGATATGACCAGTTAGAAATAGACATGTTTGGATCACATTACATGTAATTTACATGCTACACATTCACAATTGATCTATGTCATTTGATTGTGTTGATATACGTGATCATTGATATGTCTAATTATGATACTTGTAACGAAAATCGCTTTGATCCTATATTGATATAATTAATGGACGAGATTGTTCGAAAATGCTTTTGGTTATGATAACACAAGTTTTGACGTCATAAGGTTGTTCACATTTATAAAATAACATACGTGACCCAAGTGAGAGGTTGTTTGGTTTATTAATTTGTCATGTGAGTCTACATATATAATTAATTATGCATAAGATTATCTTAAAATTGAGTTTAATTATAGTGATTTAATAAAGAATTAAATTGTTGAGTTTAAGGTATCTAAATAAAATGTGTGTCAGATTATATGTGCAGAGATCGAATCAATTAGGGTTATATTTGACGATGTGCCAAATACATATGAAAACTACAAATATGGTTATGGTACCCAATCCATATGCAACTTCTCATTTATTATTATTTAATCAACACAAGAATACAAGAGAAGTCACATTGAAGAGGAATATCCAAAATTCACAATAAAAAATCAAGAATTACAGTCAAGAATCAAGAAGAATGATTGAAATAATTAAATCGAGGAACAAGACAATCAAGATTATGGAGCGATAAGCAAAATCAATATAAAAAATTCAAGAACCAAAAGATCCAATAATCAAGATTCGGAAATAAGAAACCATTTCCCAAATAATTAAGGTATGTTCCGCATTATTAATTTTCTTAATGATTTGAGGATCCTATAATTAAGCAATTATGTTTTCTAATTTTATAAAGTTTCTAACACGAGGTGCCTAATTGCCTTCCTAAATATGTGAAACCTGGAACATCACATGGGACAAGTATTGAAGGCAAATCTCCATTAAAGAACAAAGCTTCTACGGCACCTATGTCGAACCACTATTCAACAATTTTGCTATATATCATAATTCACTGGCTATTCAGATTTGTTTTCAACCATTGTGGCACCCGGAATCTCCACCACACAACACAAGATTACAAATTTGAATATTTCGATCATTTCTACAACACAATAACATCAAACATTACCTTAAGCATGTACATACTAACTGTTGGGAATTTACTTAATCATGCACAGCAGAAAATAAACAATTTCAATTCCCACACAAGGATTTTCTTTGTGTTTAGATAGAAATTGTGATAGAAATTATACCTTTGATGATTTCTGCAAATTCCTTTGCTTTTTCTTGAACTCCAACGATCACGATCTGCACTCCAAGCTGTCCAATTGTCCAGCCTCCAATGATGATCCACACAGAGAACAAGAATGACGGCTAAGGTTTCTTTTTTTGTGCTAGCAAGAATAATAATAATTCTCTATATTTTTCTCAAACCCTAGTAGCATATTAATAAAAGCTCAAGTGGGCTCGGCTGATCTCTTAAATATAACCATGTCCAATATTTAATTAATCAAATTAATTAAATATGGTCCATGAATTAATTAATCCAATTCGAGCATATTAATAAGCAACCCAATTAATTAATTATCCAACACTTGTCAATTAATTAATTGGTAAATTTCATTATTCCGGTTCTCTTTTGTGTGTGATCCATTAGGTTCCCAATCACGATACCTAACGACGTAAATTATTATTTTGATCTAATCAAAATCGATAAATTAAAATACCCCTTTTNCAATCAATTACGAGATATGAATATGTGTCAATCTCAATTATTGATCATATCTTGCATCCCACTATTAAGTCAACCTAAGTCGAAAACTTCTTTTCGACTTACGAAATTTTTGACTTATGAGTACATCTTGGCCAATGATTTTATTATCAACTTAACTGAATGAAATATAGATCATAATTTCTTACTATTTAAGAGTGATGAATCATTTATTGATCATTTGCAACCTTCGTATGATTCTTGACGTACTGGAACGATGCTGTATTAGCGACCCTTGACAAAGTAACATCCAACATCAACAAAGTAGGACTGTCCTCATATAAGACACTATGATGACCTCAAGTCAAAGGACCAATTTCACTACCGAACATTAGAGACTAACCACTAACATTCAGATAGTTATTCATGTGAAGTCTCCCTAGCAGATCTCTAATGTTTTGTTCTATAACAAAATATCCATGTATTCATTTAAATGTCATTACACTTTAACTTCTGAGATCAGCTACTTACTTCACAAGTAAGAAATGTCACACGTAATGGTCTATCCGTATCTCGTTATTACTTAAGACCACTGATATTTAAGATTCGATCATATTGTAATTTGTGTCTTACAATTACAACTCCTTGTGATTAACAAATTGCAAAGACTTAAATTTACGGACTCTATTATTTAATATAATTTATTAAAAAGTAATTTAAATAAATAATAGATCTGGCCAAAAATGCATTAAACATATTAAAAGTGTTTACAACCTAAAACGATTGGATTTAGGGCATAACACTTACACTAACCCCAATAATCTCGTTTGTATGTAAATTCTATGTAATGTTACTAAACTTGATATTTGCTTTGACATTTTGATGTCTGCATAGTGAACTCGACAATTGGGGTATCGGTTATAGGCTTTTTGAAGCATCGATTTCAAGTGATTTTAGTAACGATTTTTGAACAATCCAACCCATGTTTGAGAACTTATTATTCACCGATTGTGAAAAGTTTGTTAAAATAATAAAATTAAATATATATGTCACTTAGTGGAAATTTCAATTTATACTTTTTTGTATAACTTTTTTACTTATACGTGGTATTTTACTTATAAATATATTTTACGTATAAGTGGAAATTTAACTTAAAATGTTAAATATTTAATCACAATTTTAAGTTAGTATTTTTACTTGTAAGTAAATAATTATACATTTATAAGTTAATTTTGTACTTTTAAATTATTTTTACACATACGTGAATTCTTTACTTACAAGTAATTTTTTAATTATAAAGTAAATTTTCTGCTTATAAATAATGTTTTTGTTAATGAATTGTTATTTACAAGTTAGTTTTGGATAAAATATATTAGTTGAAAATGATAATTCTATAGAGGGTAATTAAAAGAAAATATTATAAACAGTCAAAACCCACAAATTCGATTGGATAAGAAAAGCGATCAAAATTATACTATATTAATTTTTCTGTCGTTTTTAAACCACAAAAGACCGTGCCCAAATATTTTAGTAAACATCTATTTTTCAACCCTTCATAAGCGGTGCCACTCAAAATAAAAAAAATTAGAAAAAAAAAACTCAAAAGCAAGTCCAAAAGAATTATAATACAAACATGTAAATCGAGGCAAAAAAAATTGTAACTTATGCATTTTTAGTTTAAATTTTTATATCATCTCATGTTTTTCTCCAAATTCATTTTCAACTACACATTTTATGAGATTCAAAATTTTAATCAATTTTTTAATCATACATTAAGCAAAATCGGGCTAAAAATGTGATTTCATCAACTTTATTTTTTAAAATAAAACCAAATCAGGTCTAATATTTAAATTAAAAAATAATTTTTGAAATGAAATATTGATTTTTTTTAACCAAGTAAATATATTCACAACACAATTTTTGTTAATTACACCACGTTTTAATTACCATGAATATCCCTAAGCTTTTATTAATTTTACACGTGTGTTATCGACTTTTTTCTTTTAATTTTTTTTATCAACCCTTTATTAATTTTCACATTTTATCTATAGAGACGATTTTCATCCAAAATTTTGTTACGAGAGTTAAGACATATTTATTTATCGTATTTTTAAATAACAAAAATAAATAACTAATATAAAAATTAACAAAATATTTTTCCATCTTTTCAGTGCAAATTAATAGAATATTTGGATGAAAATCGTGGTTAGGGACGAAATATATTAATTAATTAAAAGTTAATTATGACAATGTAACGAGAAAAAAGTTGATAACATAAGAGTGGAAGTGAGTAAATATTGGAAATATTTATTGTAATTAAAATGTGGTGATTACCCTTTTAACAATCATGCTCTTTACCCCCCTCTCTATATCTCCTTACTCCAGTGTCGCATACGCGCTCTTCTTCTTCCCCTACATTTCTTTACAATTTCTCTTTCTAGCAAACCCTAGATTTCCATTGCGGAGGCAGTGAAATAAGTAAAAGCGAAGTTCCAAAAAATAAGAGAGAGAAACAAAGTAAGCCTGGTTTCTCTCTCGCTATCCCTTCGATTTCGATCCGATTCATTTTTCAGGTATGATTTGATCCCGACCCTCACTAACTAGTAATATAGAGAAATGTTGAAAGTACGAAAAGATCGATTAAGCTAGGGGTTTGCATGTGAGAATGAGCTCATTGTTATGTTATTCCGGTTTTGGTGTTTTCTTTTTTATTTTTGGTCAGGAAGATCATCTATCAGCTATGGCAACGGAGGCTCCGCTAGAAGTGTCTGCTCAAGTTGTAAGTGCTGTATTTTTTCATCTTTCTTGTCGTGGTTTTAGTTTGAGGCGGCTGGATTTTTGTAAATTTGTGGGGAACTTTCTTGGAAAAACAGGTTGGAAATGCATTTGTGCAGCAGTACTATCACATACTGCATCACTCGCCGGAGCTTGTTCATAGGTTTTATCAGGACATCAGTAAGCTCGGTCGTCCCGAGGAGGATGGCTCCATGGGTATCACCACCACTATGCAAGTAATCTCTTTCTCCCTCTCTCGATCCATAAATGCATAGAAATCTGTATTTATTAACGTTATATGTTTAGTTGCAGTGCTAGTACGCGTCTGCTTGTGCGTCTGTGTATAATTTAACTAATCCAATTGTGTCATAATTAAGCTGAATTTGGTTTAATGTGGAGATGTCCAACATTTGTTTCATTTTGGTGGTCACAAAGTAGAGGGCTAGACAACGAGGGGGACATGAAACAATTTATTTTTGAATATTGTTGTTTTATTATTAATTTGGGTCTTTTACGAAGATGCCAATTTGTTACTTCTCTTCACGACTAAAGCGTTCTAGGTTGTGAAATTTATATTAAACAGGTGGTTAAGCAGATTGAGGTGGTTAAAAAGCGGATAATTGAAGCATTAACTGAATTAAATTGACGTTTTTGAGATTTTAATATTTTTTTGTTGTTGGCTGAATAAATGCACAGGCCATCAATGAGAAGATTCTTTCGCTCAACTATGGAAACTTCAGAGCAGAGATTAGGTCAGTGGATGCACAAGAGTCCTTTAATAGGGGAGTGCAGGTTCTTGTAACTGGACATCTTACTGGGACGGACAACACTGTTTACAATTTTACACAGACTTTCTTCCTTGCACCGCAAGACAGGGGGGGCTACTTTGTTCTGAATGATATGTTTCGGTTTCTGGACAATGTCAACGCGAACCAAGTTTTGGTCAATGATGTTGTAGCACCCTTCACTCCAGAGCAAAGTAACCAAGTATTTTTAGTTTTTGGTGTTCTTGTCCAATGAACTGTCAATTTGGCATTAAATATTCTTTTGTCATCTATCATTGGCAGGTCCCGTGCTTCTGGTCCAGGAGAATCATGTTTCTGAGGAAAACAGCCCATCTGCTGAGGAAGCTAATGGGGGAGAAGTTTACAACCCTCCTGATAATGATGGTGAATTGCTAACAGTTGAAGAGGAAGTTCTAGTAGCTGAGGTTGTTGATGAAGTTCAGGATCATTCACAGATGGTGGTTGAATCTAATGTGAAAATTGAAGAAGTGCAGAAGAAAACTTATGCTTCTATAGTAAGTGGCTGTGAGAAGCTTATCGACTTATTCCTTGCTGATTTCATTTAGTAGCTTTGTGTACGCCAGGACTGGTTTCGACCCCAACCCGAAACCAAAACCAAATTAGTCGATTTCGGTGAATTTCAAACCAAACCGACCCAATCTAGCTCTTGAACCAAACCAAACCAACCCAAATCAAATAATCGGTTTGGGTTGGGTTGGTTTGGTTCAGTTAGTTGGTTTGAGTTTTTGTCCAAATTGAATTTTTTTTCTAAAAAAATTGTCTTGAGTTTTGGGCTCACTTATAGTACGTATAACTTTGTTGTTGATTTATACAACTTTTTTATTTGAGTTACAACCTATAGCAACTAAAAACAGTTTTGAAATTTCAGTTTTCAAAGAATGAAAATAATTATGTTAACCTGCATTTTCACAACATCTAAGCTATAATTAACGAATTAGAACATAACATGTAATTAAAAAGTTTCAATATTGTAACAAACACATAACCATAGGTCCATAATCATTATCTCAACATGCATTTTTAGAAGGCGAACTTATTACAAGTAAAACATGCTATATAAAAAAAAACTAACTAAAAAACAAGGCCTTCCAACCAAAATAGAAAACAATGTTTATAAAAGACATAAAATAATATCAATGTTTTCTTGAAAGTGCCCTCATAAAACAAAGTCTTTAAATAGTATTCAAGAAGACTACTCAAAGAAGCGGCTTGGGCGCTTTCACTTTTGGGAGAACATCATTAAGCTTTTGATTTTGACTTTCCATTTTTTTTAAAAATGGAAACATTTGTAAGTGGGTTGGGTCGGTTAACCAGTGGTTTGAGACTTTAAACCATGATCGAATCGACCCATCATGGTTTTGTTTAAAATAAACCAAACCAAACCAATTAACCATATCAAACCAACCCGGACGACCCGAGTCAGTTCGGTTCAATCGGTTTCGTTAGTTTTTCAGTTTTTTTGCCCAGGCCTAGCTCCTTGGATACAAGCCACCCTCATTTTAATGTAGAGTATTGATATAGTATTATGTTTTGATCATTGATGGCATCACTCATGGGATCTATTTTATTTTATTTGCCTACTTTTCAATCTAGTAGGATAGGCAGGGTCCTCGAGATAGGAGTAAAAAAAAGGTATTGGAACTGTGCATCAGAAATTACATTAGTGGATCATATATTGTGAATTGCATGAAGTTATAATTTTCGAACCACTACATAAAAACATCAAATGTATTATTCTTATATTTGGAGACTATAACCATATATTTCGTAATAACAAAGAAATACAGCTATAAGATAGATCTTATGATGTAATGGTAATGTATTCTCAAATAGGAGTCATCAAAGTATACTTAAAAGTTTATACTAGGAGTTAGATTTCCAAGAGTCATTGACAGGAAAACAACTAAAATGGAATTATAAATATTCACTTATACAAATTGAAATTGTAAAAATTAAGGGTATTTGTGGAAACATATTATTATATGGCTCCGGATATATATACTAAAAATAATGAAAATATATGTAGTAGATAGCTCATTCACAATCACAAGTGAGAATAGTGATAGTACAGTCTAAAAAGTTGGCGAGCTTGAGAAAAGTCAACAACTTCAAATATTCCTTGAAGTACTTCACTTTTGCTTTGAATTTGCTTGAAAAGTTGGTTTCTTTGAAAATAATTCACTTGAAAGATAGTTGGCAATAGAATAAAGAAATGAACTCTTCAGTTTAGCATTGTTGCAGTAAAAGATAGACTGTTAAAAACAATAAGAAGATGTGTCATCAATTGTAACGATTCGGTTTCTGTGCCAAAGTCATTATATTATACATATTTTCTGCTTTGGGAGGGTATTTGTCCTCTTACCTCTCACGACTCTTTGTTACGTCTCCTAAGATTTGAACCAAAACTTTCTGTCTCATGAGAGACTTAAGTTGAATACAGAGGTCTTCAATACTAGTCTTGGGGACGCGACAGAAAGCAGTGAGTAAAATAACGGATACCCTTTCAAAACGGACAATACATAAGATATAATGGTCGGCACAGAGGCTGGTCGTACAAAGAATGTGTATTTTTTTTAACAACTCAACTTTTGTGTCCAAGTCATTATCTTACGTGTTGTCCGCATTGGGAGAGCCTATGCTCTTTTACCCCCTCACGAATTTTTATCGTATTTCCATGATTTGAATCAGGATGTGTGCCTTTCTGAGAGAATTAAGTTGAATCTTGATACCAATTCATAGGGTGATTTTTCAATAGTATTGTAATGTAGAGATAAATCATGGTATGACTTGATAGCCATAGTCCTTTCTCATGCAAAATTTATTGCTCATCGTGAGGCCTACACAACAATTTTTCAGGTGATGGATCTGAAAGAGAGTGCAGCATCTTTCTCAATTTCTCCACCTGCTCCTCGGAAAGCTCCGTCAAAGAGCATTGAGCAAGTAAATCCACCTCTAGCTCCAACGACTGATGGACCAATTTCCAGTTCAGACGCAATTGATATTGGGAATAACCAAGAGGGTGAAGGCATGATATTCTAAATTATATTTTTGCAAATTATACTTACCATTAATTTAAGAAGTTGTTCTTTGACTTATTTGTATTGCTTACTGAAGTATATTCCAAACCATTTTGCCTACTTTGAGCAGCCGATGGTCATTCGATATATATAAAAGGCCTACCTATGAATGCTACTGAAGCCTTACTTGAGGAAGTATTCAACAAATTTGGACCCATAAAAAGTGATGGCATTCAAGTTAGAAGCAACAGAGTACGTATCAAATTTTGAATTGTTCAATAAGAGAGGAAAAATAAATGCTTATGGCCTCTGTACTTTGCAGAAAATCAAACAAAAAAACCAGTTCTAAATATTTTTTGCTGCAGCTGCAGGTATTTTGTTTTGGTTTCGTGGAATTTGAGGATGCGAGTTCTGCCAAGAAAGCAATTGAGGTTTGTTGTTTTTTGCATTAATGCTGTATATATGAAGATTGATACTTTTTATTTGTTCATTTTTGTTTACGAGATTTTTAGATTAACAATGTACTTTGGCAGGGTAATAAATCATTAAAGACTAATCCTTGAAATATTCTCGACTTTATTTTATCGGAATCCTTTCTATTCTTCATTCATTTTTTTTTTTGGATCTATCTGCTACTGTTTCATTGGGAAAAGATAACAATTTCATCATTTGTCACTTCCAATTCCAAATTACAAAATATACCACATAATGGGTACCCAAGGCCAGGGCAAATAATAAAGGATTAAACAACCTACACGATGGTGGAACGTGAACCCAATCTCAACTCTATTCTTTTAAATCTCCTGACAGAGGCGCAATAGTAGAACCTCAACCCAATCTCAATTTTCTTTACACATCTTGCGACCGAGGTTCATTGCCCAAAAAATCTATTTTTAGGTTATGAACTGGATGTTGGTTCTCATTATTTAAGTGGTTGCATATTTGTTCTTCCGTTTACACTTCTGCCACTGATTGCTGGTTTGGTATCCTTTGTTTTTGACATTTACATATCCCCATGGTCTCCTGGACCTGCTTAAATTTAGTTGTGGCTATGTGCAAATCTAATCTTCAAATACTTGGTATTCTAACTTCCTTGACATGCCGATGACAGGATTATCCCTTTCATTAGGTGGTAAACTGTTTTTAGGTGTTGGGATGGGCATGGGTCAATTTGGTTTCAAATTTTTGGATCTTTCAAAGTTTAAACTGCATCTGTTTGTGTCGGTTTGATTTCAAAATTTCGGTTTGGGCTTTGGTCCAAATCAATGCGTTAAAAAAAAAAAAAACAGAAAAATAAAAATGGACCAGTTTCCAATAATGATAAAAAAATGAATGCCTTGTAGCTTTAAAGAAAAACCTAAATCTCGAAGGAATTCTTAAGCTGACCCACAATCTAACTCAATACACAAGGACACTATCAGTATTCACACAATTCACAAGAATCAATTCGTTTCAGT
>CAIGRB010130264.1:0-11969 GCA_903798255.1 Fraxinus quadrangulata
TGGCTACAACCTCCGGCGAAAGCCTTCGAGGCATCTATCGGCGCTAGTGTCATCCTGCAATATCACTGTCACCGCCGGTGCATTGACACATTTCCATCCACATTAATTTGTGATGGGTAAAAGACTGATATTGGCTTGTTTTTCAAGCTGGGTGGGTTGTCAATTTCAGTCCTTTTGCAGATTTTTGCTGGCTATATAATAGGCATTTATTCGAATAAATGGTGCCTTTGCCACCTTTTTCTACCGTCCAAATTTATCAACACATTTGGGGCGGGTCAGCCCACTCATTGGACGTGTCTTCTTTATAAAATATGGGCCTGATATTTTATTATGGGCCTTACAATTTTTCGGCTTGTAACCTTCAATGTGGACATTTGTTCCTTATTCTTATGGGCACTACAAATGGTCTCCTATTAAAGACTTTTTAAGTGGGCTGCTTATATTTGTTCATTTGGTCAAGCACCAGCTAAAATTGTATGACTCCATAGCTGGCTCATATGAGAACTTCTAGTCACTGTAATATGGAGAACACACGCGGTCACTTCCAACCTCTTAAAGCTCCATTGCTTATTCACTATTGGCGAGCAAAGCTCATTTGGTGCTCCAAATAATTTCAAGTATGTTTGAAAAGCTCCAGCAGCAACTTGTTCTAAAGTGGTTATCACCGGTTTGGGTACTCATTCCTCTTTGATATTTTGGCTTCTTCTGTTGTCTTCACATTACCTTCAACTATTTGATTAAATGGCGAGCCTGAAATAATCTGCCGCCAATCTCCAGCCGTTGCTATTGATGCAGTCAGCAAAAAATAGTACATAAAAAGCATTTTGAAGTCATCATTTTTTGAATAAAGGAAGAGGTAGTATATTGGAGTCCTCATTTCTTGAATAAAATGAGAGATGAAACCTTGAAGTCCTTATTCCTTGAATAAAGGAAGATACATTATCATGAAGTCCTCGTTCTTTGAATAAAGGAAGATGCAATATCTTGAAGTCCTTGTTCCTTGAAAAAGGAAGGGGAATTGCCAGATGTTTATTTATGGCCTCGCGATATGGTTATTCCCCGCCTCTCACTATCGTTGAACCTAACTGTAAGATCTCGTCATTCTGATGCCAGTGTATAAGACTCTAATAGCACTATTGTTGAGCCTATCTGTAAGACCTCGTCTATCCGAGATTCGCTTATAAGACTTCGATAGTTCAAGAGCTATTTGCAGGATGTTTATTCCCCACCACGTTAGATGTTTATCCCTAGTTAGAGACCTCATTCCTTGAATAAAGGAAGATACATTATCATGAAGTCATTATTTCTTGAATAAAGGAAGATGCGATCTCTTGAATACCTCCTCGCGAGATGGTTATTTCTCACCTCTCACTATCATTGAGCCTAACTAAAAGACCTTGTCATTTCGATGCCAATTTATAAGACTCCGATAGCACTATTGTTGAGCCTAGCTGTAAGATCTTGTCTATTCGATGCCTATTTATAAGACTTCAATAGTTCGAAAGCTATTCGAGGGATGTCTATTCCCCGCCTCACAAGATGTTTACTACTATTCTTCGCCTCTTACTATCGTTGAGCCTAACTATAAGACCTCGTCATTCCGAGGTCAGTTTATAAGACTCCGATAGCACTACTGTTGAGCTTAGCTATAAGACCTCGTCTATCCAAAACCCGCTTATAAGACTTCGATAGTTCGAGAGCTATTCAAGGGATGTTTATTTCCCGCCACGCCAGATGCTTATCTTTGGTGGAGACGTCATTAATTGAATAAAGGATGAGACAGTCATCATTCCTTGAATAAAGGAAAATGTGGCATTATCTTGGAATCCTCATTCAGGAAAAGAAGTTCACAATCTGAAAAATTAAATTTGCAAAAGTTCAAATATAATAAAAAGAACCTCTTATTGACAAAGATCAAAGGGGAAGCCTCTTCATAGATGATCCGTCCCTATAAAGAGATGCGTGGGCACTTCAACGAGGAGCTGGATCCCAAAAAGGACTACATCTGCGCTGGCGAAGTGTAGCACCTTTAACAATTATAGTTGTTAAAGAAATCTCAGCATGGGCGAACCACTCATCCCCATGCTTAGGAAGAGAAAGGCAAGCGAACTGCCTATACTTATGCAAATTATAAATAAAGTCAGACTGAAGTCTGAAGTGCTAAAGAGCCTTATTTCATAAACATTGATGTGTATACGTTCAAAAACTTATAAAGGCACACGACCTTTTAACACTTATGCAAAATTATGTGTTTGATATTATTATTGAAGTGGAATAAGTTTGGATTATACTGAAGAGCATTACAATATATTAAACATAAGCAGTAAGTGCAGGAAGTAAATAACACCAGTACATGAGCTAAAAGAATTTTGTTTATTTAACAAATATTTGACTCAGACTTGAAGGACTATTGTGATACTGGTATCTTAGTATCATTACATTATTACNTATATTTAACAAATATTTGACTAAGACTTGCGGGACTATTGTGATACTGGTATCTTAGTATCATTACATTATTACTGCTAACATATGCATTATATTATTGCTATCGAGTACGTAATTCACATCGTTGCTAGCAGGTTATGACGCATATTATATCACGCATATTATATCTTGGAGAAATTTAAAATGTCATTATTCACTTTATCGTCATGAGTAATTTAAGGGGCAAATGAAACCTAAATTTATTTGGTATATATGCATTGGATATATTATATTGTATTATAGGATTGGTTTAGTCCATATTATAGAGGAGATGTTGAAATTTCGACAAATTATATATAACATCTATATTTCGAGACAATTCGTAAGCCCTAGTTCATTCAGCTGCCACACATATTTTCTGAAGCAGTTCATAAGTCCTCGCTTATCCGAGCTACTTATATTTTTGAGGTCATTTGTAAGCCCTCGCTTATTCTGGCTAGTATGCATATTTTCTAAGGCAAATCGTAAGTCCTGATTAATTGAAGCTGCTCGCCTATTTGGGATCAAAGCATATTTTCGAAGCAGTTCGTAAGTCTCGCTAATCGGAGTTACTTACATTTTTTAGGCAATCTGTAAGACCTCACCTACTGATATCTTATTTCGAAATTCGACCCGCACATGAATGTACGATTCAGATTTGGAAGACTATTGTTATGCCCATAAACTATTTCCTATTGGGCTTGGACCTCGGCCCATTTCTTATATATGTATATATGTGTGTGTGTGTGTGTGATCCATTTCAATTAAGGTATGATTTCTAACCCTATCCAAGTTCTCTCTCTCTCTTGCACTATTTTTTCCTCTCGTCCGGCTCTTGACTTGACCGTCGGAGTGCAAACGATCATCGGACACGTCGGAGTGCAAACGATCGTCGGACCTTTTCTCGATTGGTGACCTTTGCCTCCTAACAGGGTGTTCCATTGTGCAAGTGATGTCCATGTGGAGGGGACGTGGTGGGGATTCTGGTGGCACATTTGTTGGGGTCAACAGAAATGATGACCAATGGTTGTATACATTAGTTCCTGTTTGGAAGGAAATCATGAGATTTGTCACTTTAATTATTTGTCCACGCCATTTCTCAACTCGTGAATGGATGTCATTAGATACTTTCATAGAGAATTGTTTCTATTCAATTCGAAATCCATTAAGTGGTGTTTATAATCGAGGTGCCTATTTGTACAAAAGTTATGTATATATATTTTATACTAGTGAGATGCACGTGTAAGGCACGTGCCGTAGTATAATTGGCTACGTAATAGCGTGGACTGACGTTGGTCATTTTTGAGACATCAGTAATTAAAACTTATTTAGTAATACTCATAATTGAAATGTGAAGATAAGTATTGAGCTTTGTAATTTACTTAAGGTAAATTAGAACACATTTTGAAGTAACATTTATAACTAGAACTATTTCTCATGAAAAAAATGTTGGATAATAACTTTGTTACAAAAAATAAAATAAAATAAAAAAACTAACTTTGATTATCCAGAATTTTAGATGCAAACAAAAGAATGAGGTGAAAGTGTCTAATGAAAATAGAGTTAGCGTTCATATTTTACACTTTCTACGTTCAATATATCTACTTACACATTGGAGTGTCTTTGTAAAAAAACACAATGATTCATGTTAGCAAAATAGTTGTAAAAAGAGACCATTCACTAAAAATTGCAAGGCCTAGAGCATTTGTAGGAAATAAATAATATACTAAGACCCTGTTTGTTTCGGATTAAAATCAGATTTTAATCTAAGTCAAAGTCAAACAATCAATATTAATAACATCTTTCATGGATCACACAGTTTTTCAATCACACATTTCAAAAACTTCTATCACAATCTACTAAAAATCTAATTTAAATCTCCATCAAACATCCACTAACAAATTTACTACCTTCGGTAAAGATGTATCGCATTAGCGAAGTAGAAATGAAACACTATCCACAAGAACTCACATAGAGGAAGTTTACACTCTGGCATAACTATAACGACATGAGATACGAGAATTTTTTATCGACAATTTCAAAGGAAGTGAGTCATGATCAAGGAATCAATTTCAAAAAACAATTGTGTTAATGCTTCCCAAAGGAATGTTAATTAATAGACTAAGATAAACTACAAATAACATTCTTATGAGCAAACAAAGGATGATTTATACATTTCAAAAGCATCATTTGATACACCATCATAATTAAGTTAGAAGGTAAAACATCATGAAACTTGTTATGCATTCTTGCTAAACTCAAACTTCATGGAAGAGTTTCCATGCAAAAGTAGTGCTACAAAATAAAACAAAGTTACAAGTCAAAAGACCATGAAGTTTTTGTAATTGGTGCTACAAAATAAAACAAAGTTGTTCAAAGGTGGCTGGGGTAAAATCATTTAGATAGAGATGGCAAAACGAGCAAATCGAACTTTTAGGTTGTAGCATTGATGTTGTCTTCAAATACACACGACGATGATTAGTCGAGTTTTCCTTTCTCTGTAACTTAATCATATTCTGAGCTGGGGTAGCACTTTTTGTCTCAGCTTTTATGTTGGGAAGTAATGGTTTACTTGCAGTTTGGAACAATGATCGCTTTGCAGATGGTGGTGACATTTCATGATTATGAGATGAATTTCATGTTAACAAACATAGGTAACCAAACGGTGAAAATTTGTAAACTTACCTCTTTCAGGTTCAAAACCAACTTGATCTAGAACATTATTGGTAGAACCTTGATGTTCAAGCCCAACAACTTTGTTGGACATATAGATAAAAAATAAAATAAATAAATAAAAAACAAAAAATCAGGAATTATGTCTCTAACAGAATATTCTTACCTCTTAACATTGCAAAACATTTAGATTTTATAACCTGGTTGCAATTCATATCGAGTGACAAATAATTCGGTACACCTTTTTTTCCTTGAATTTACTTTCGGTGGAACAAATGTGTTACTAAAACCTCCACTATGTAGCTGTTGAGCCACATCCACGTAAATGGCCCCATGTTCAACACCTTGAGCAAAGCTGCAATCTTTAACGTCTACAATTTCTTTTTCAACTTCTGTTCCAATTACAACAAATATAATCATTCTTCACAAATAATAAACAAAATAGCGAAAGGAAATCTGGAATGACATGTAGCCAAGTGTGGAAGTTAGTGTTTTGATTTTTTTATTCAAGTTGAGTTTAGTTTGTTCTCAAGGACGATGGACATTGTATGTCTGTCTTATATCTGACATTGTGATTTCTGAGACTCATACCCTATATAATGGGACCATAACAATCATAGGTGCCTACATGCATAAAAATTTAAAATGCAAAGGATGTTCGAAACCTATAGGAGTCTATTGGTTGCAAACACTAAATTCTCGTTATACAAGTTCCACAAAAGCGGATGAAGAAAGCTTATGTACATTGAAGTACTGTTATATTTCTGATATGATAGTTCGCACTTCTTCAATTTTAGGGCAATCCTTTTGGTCCAACGCTTCCAACTCAACTTACAATTAGAGTTCTTGATTAGAAGTCACTCGCAAAAATGGAATGTCTCATTATGTAAGGTATTTTCTTGTATAATCCTTACTTATAACTACTAATGTTTAAAGATTGATGGGTTCTATATAGTAATCAAGGCTATTACATTATGGGAAACACACAGTGGTAGTGTATAAAAAAATGATGAACAGTACCACAATGAAGTATCTCTTTTTTTGTATAGGGATAGGGACATTGAGGATGGATGGGTAGAAAACTCCCATTATTGTGTATTAAAAATATTAGCAACACCTATTATGCTAAACATAAATGGTAAAAATGCATTTTCACATCCAAAATATTAGCTTCAATTGTAACATGGACATCATTGTTCTTTCCAATATATTATCACTATAGTCAACACCATCGTGAAATCCACATCAATCACATACTTTGTGTAAATTTTGCAATGTATGAGAATATCCTACTATGATTAGGGAAGTAACGGAAGTTAAATGCATAACAATCAGTTTACACATGGAGTCTAAGAAGGGAAAAAATACACAGACAATACAGTTTTGGCGATCGTATGCATAGACATAATTTATCAATACCCAATATAGAATAAAGAAGGCTTAAATAAAAAATAAAAAATAGAAAGAAATTAAACTACAATAATGTATAAGACAAAGGTCACCACCTTATTTTGAGATTATGAAATCTATAGTGCCTAACTTATAAATCAAGATAATCCCTATATTTTCACTATATTTCTAACAATAAATTGCACCTACAGTTCAATGTTCGAGCCCTTTTGCACTTCTATCTTCAACATTTTATCCTTGGTATTTTAAGTAATTATGTTCTTCTTCACAGTTTGCTTACCAAAAACTTGTCAAAATTATTCAAAAAAAAAAAAAAGTCTTATTCTCACACCCCTACCCCATCTACAATATATACTTGAAGAATCACATAAGAATGAATAAGAAAAAAAAATTACAACATAAGACGACTTATAGATACCGAACGAATTTTTATTCGTGCTTCTTCACTGCAAAATTTCAAAAGCTATGTCTCGTTACTTGATAAGAAATTGGCCTCAGTCATACAGCAGATTTAAAGCTCAAATGAAAAGAAATCGTTACTTGAAAGAATTATTTAAAATAAATAAACAAACATAGATCGGAAAAAATATAAACATAAAATGAAAAAATATAAAATTGACATACCTAATATGCTCAGTCTCCCATTTCGATCACAACTTTTGGATCCTTTACACACCAGAACAAAAGTTGCAAATGAAACAAAAAGGTCTATCATCTAACAGTAAATGCAAAACGACTATAACAAACATATAGAGAAGAAGAGCAAATTGAAGTTGTGACTCATAATTTATAGGATGATTCTGTGAAAATCATTTCGAAGGGTTCTTCCCATAGAAGAATAATACACAGACGAAATTAGGGTTGAACAAAAAAGGTACAAACAATAATACCTCATGTCTAGAGAGAAATGCACAAATATAAATAAAGAAAATAATGAAACAAAGGGAGCATAGATCTAACTAAGGTTGTATAGAGAGAAGCCACTGAGAGAAATCAAGGTGAGAACGAGAATTAACAAGAAAATGAAAATAGATTCTTCAAAATGTGTAGAGAAATGATGTTGAGAAGATGGTTGGAAGAGTGAAAGAGACAAGATGGTGGATGTTTACACACTTATTCGGGGTCTAAAATATCGATATTTAATAGTTCTTCCGACAAATTATATCCTAAATCGTTGTATTTTATATTATATAGTTAAAACTTAATGGTTGAACGAGGAATTGAAAGAAGGAAGCGAAAAATGGCAAAATCCAAAATTTGAGGATCGAATTATAAATTTAATAGTTGATTCGGATCACGAGATGATACTTTAAAGATTGATAGGAGACAATTAGATGGAATTAGAACTAAAAAATGAATGGAATATGATCAAAATATTATCACAATCAATGTCAAATTGCACAAGTTATATTTTAGATTTTTAGCCGAATATTAAGACCCATTTTTGACATTGTAAACGTCCGAATTGGAACATTTATATTTCAAGAAAAGTTGTAACCCTTTGAGCTAAATTGCTAATGCACTTTGAATCGTCCCAATTGAATATTAGGAGAGAAAGTTATGATCAAAATACTGACTGTTGTGCAGAGACAAAAAAATCGGTGCACGAATAGAACTTTTCTTATTCGATTGGAACTCTTTTGGAAACCAAATTGGACGTGATTTTCAATCAATTTTCGACTCCTACAAATAATACATGAAGGAGAGCTAGATGATGAAATTTTTAAGATTGGAATGCCATAGAACAAGGTTAAAAACACAAAATTCATCCCCAAGGCGTGAAGATCTAAATCCATAATTAATTGGATGATGTCGTTTCTTGATTCTTTTTCATGTTTTTTTCTTTCTACTATACTAGGCTAGATTAATCAGTGTTAGGTGAACGATGAACCTTTTCATTTGATGTTTTGATCTTTAATTTTATATATTTGACGCAAAAACACGTTTTTGAATTATAGAATGATTTATATAAATTAATTGTCTCCATGATTATAGTACACGATAATTATGTGAGTTCAGTGATTTGTTTCATACATTCGAAAGAAGGGAAATAAACTAGACATATATAAATTACCATAAGGTCCGATAGGAGATATGAATATGCCGCTATGCCTTATGTGAATCTCTAAGTGTTCATAAAACTACATACATTCTTGTATATTCGTATTCGTCATAGAGATATAGTCGGGTCGTATGCGAGGGTATGTACAACATTACTCGAGAGAGATTGTTTGATAGGATAAGAATATTGATTCGTCATAATTGATTTCGTGTTGTCAAATTATAAAACTAAGGTTAGAAATAATTATTACTTGGGGATTCAGGATCCCACTGCATCCTTCATTCATAAATTACATAAAATTTGTATTCAACCATCAAATGCATTTAGTTTAGTAATTCACATTTTCATTGTAGTTGATTTAATTCTAGTTAATATTATCATTTCGGCTAAGGTCGTAGTAAATAGAAATCAAATTAAATAAATTTCTGTGAGAACAATACTCGGACTCAAAAAATTCACTTTATTACATGTCGACTATCTGTACACCTGCGGGAGTTCAAATTCGAAATATATTTTCGCATGATAGTGAGATATAGCTGTGAAGAGAAATGGAGAGTTGCGTGAAAGTAAAAGTAAAATAGCTGGCATCTTTACATTGGTTGCAGAAAAAAAAAAAGATAAGACTATAAATAAACTATTGGTTTATTTTGAACAAATGCACGTGCATGGAGGAAATGTGTGTTCATTTGGAGAATATTTGAATATATTACTCGCATTTGCTCACATGATGAGGCATGTTTTGGTGTTCACTCATATGGTTAAAGGGGGTTTCTTTCTAGTATGTACTCACACAAGGGTTTAGATTTTGGATAGACCTTATGGTCTAAATGGCCTAGTTTGATAGACCAAGTTTGTAGATATATTTCGATGGCAAATTAATGTGATGCCTAAATCGAGCGGGTACTAGAAATATTTCTATAGGGCAATAATGGTGCCTATAGTTGGCTGTGGTGCTGAATATCCTTTAGGATGATGATTGAATGAATGACATTCATGTNAAAATAGCTGGCATCTTTACATTGGTTGCAGAAAAAAAAAAAGATAAGACTATAAATAAACTATTGGTTTATTTTGAACAAATGCACGTGCATGGAGGAAATGTGTGTTCATTTGGAGAATATTTGAATATATTACTCGCATTTGCTCACATGATGAGGCATGTTTTGGTGTTCACTCATATGGTTAAAGGGGGTTTCTTTCTAGTATGTACTCACACAAGGGTTTAGATTTTGGATAGACCTTATGGTCTAAATGGCCTAGTTTGATAGACCAAGTTTGTAGATATATTTCGATGGCAAATTAATGTGATGCCTAAATCGAGCGGGTACTAGAAATATTTCTATAGGGCAATAATGGTGCCTATAGTTGGCTGTGGTGCTGAATATCCTTTAGGATGATGATTGAATGAATGACATTCATGTGTAAATGATAAGAACTATGGACTACATAGATTGTGTAATTCTTCTTAGAAAGAAATTTGTTCTTACAAGAGTGCAGATTGAGACATAGTTGAAATACTTGAATAAATAAACATCGAGCGGTTAAATGTGGATTGCCGAAGGGAGGCCAATTGTTTTCAAAGGTAGTTACAAATAATATTGAATTATTATTGTATTGGCACACGTATCCTAATTGATATTTGATTGAACATGGCTAAATACTTAAAACGGTTTACTGAAGTTATATGAAAAGTTCAAGACTTGTGGATACAACATACATTCCTATTGTGGAGGGGTAACTTATTTACAAGTTATATTATGAGAAAGTATTTATACTAATTATAAGGATAGTTCACAAATGTGGATAAATGGGATGAGCATCGATCATTGCACTTATTGAATATGCAATAACAGTTGTTAGAATGTTTGAAGACTATTCAAAATGATAAACTACACTATAGTAAAAACCTTATTAAACTTTAGATGTGCACGATGGTGGAAATTGGATATCCAAGGTAATGATTCAAAATTTAATAGTAAACGTATTTTACTATTGACAGTGTAGTTATTTCATGAAAATCATTAATACAATGTGAGAATTGAAAGAAATTAGAGCTTTCAATAAAGTTAGAAGGATACATGATGGCATCAAAGATTTTGGAAGGGTTTTTTAATTGGTGACAACTTGTGTATGTTATATCATTTGGTCGAGATAGCTAACTACAAATGAAATGTCACAAAATATCGTGTATAATGCCAAGTTTCGACATATACATCATAAACATAATACTATTCAATAGTTGCTCTCAAATAAAACAATACTGATTGTTTTATCGAAAAATAACCTATTGGATCCATTTATAAATTAGCTATCTAAAGAGAATATTTTGAGTATAGAGTGAAATGGATGTAAAGCCTAAACTAATGGGTCAGTTTAGTGGAAACCTAACCTCATGACTAGATATCTGACATATTAGATTCAATAGGAAAATTAATTATGATTGACTTGATGAAAAACACTTCGGAGTTTTAATTCATCCTTATTTCTATGATGCAAATAAGTGCTGCTTACTATATTATTTAAGATAAGCTATACTTTTAATAATGATTATATCATGTAAGCAATAAGTGAAGTATTGTAGGGTACTCTTTATAGAACACCACTTATGTGAGTGCAAACTTGGCCGATTCTATGAGGATTGTACTTTGGCAAATTCTTTAGTGCACCTCTAGAACCATAAAGGTTCAAGGCCGAAATAATGAAGAGAACCAGAGTTTGATATTCAATCCATTTTCTAGGCTTACAATAACGGTTGACAGTTCAAAATGTTGCATTAACTGATCAGTCAGTACGTCCAATATATTCTTAATAAGGAAAGTTCAAAGCGAAAGCTATCGATCCTGATACATTATATTTCAATTGTATTATTCTTTGTCTTCCTTATTCTAAGTCGACTTCTTCAATTCATGTTGGGGATTGTTGAAATTTTGGGTAATAAAAAGATTAAAATGTGTGAATTGGAAAAAGTCTCCAATGAGTCTAATGATTGGGTGGGACTCTTCAAGTGCAAAATGTGCATAACGAAAAGTCATGACATTTTATTAAGGTGCAATGTAGGGCATCAAATTTGAAATGGTGAGATATAATAGTTAAAATTAATTTTACCAAAAGATACAACCATTAGAAAGCGACACGTGAAAATCTGTAAATATGACTCTCCTAATTCTATTTTCTTCACTCTGAATCAATTCCAAATGATTGATTTCTAATTCTTTCATTATCTAAATTCTGACAAAATAAATTTCATATTATTTTGAGTTTTATATTTGATATTTTCAATTTTAGAAAAGTACAATCAAGCATTGATTCATCCGATAAAATTAATAGTGTGCTCTATTAATTTTGGAATAAGTGTTGT
>CAIGRB010130283.1:0-26314 GCA_903798255.1 Fraxinus quadrangulata
TAACTCGACATTTTGCCTAATTTTGGGCAGTTTATAGTGGATTTGAGCTTACTCCTTCTGGATGCTCAACAGGGATTAGGCGTTAGAAGTGGTCGTCGAACCTCGGGGCCTTTGGACCGAAAAATCTTGTGTTGATCTTGTTATTTTGTTTCTTTATTTCTGTAATTCTGATTTACATCATGGTATTGAAACTTCTTGGGACCTACAACTACCATGATGTGCGTTCCAAGCCATTAATAAGTATATAATGTAAAGATAATTACATGACCCTATAATTGTCTTGTCACTTCAAATATATAGCAGAGAAATAGCGATAGTAACCTCTCCACTCTTCTCCAATTAATTGACACATCATATAGAAACAACCTCCTCCAACTATAATTTCTTCTCTTAATCATATGATTAGACATGTTTTAAAATCAAACGAGTCGGGTCAAGTTACATCATTGACCCATCACCCATTTTTCGATCGTTCTCGAGTATAAAATGAAAGTTTTTGTTATAATTAAACCTTGTGTTTCTAGAGTTTGGGCTATAGAGAGTAAAATATGGGCTCTTTTAAATGACTTGCCTCTTTTACTAACGTCGGTGATATCTAATAGTAGTATAATACTATTAGATAACTTCTTGACTACTTTTCGATGAAATCAAGAAAAATTCTATTTTTGTGTGTGTGTGTGTGTATTTATCCTTCTTTCCACATAGCCTTTTGATTGCCTCCGCACAAGTTCACCAAGGACATGTGTCAAAATGAACTATACCAGTACCAAAAAAACGTCGATTCATCTTTTATTATGTCAAACTCTAATTTTACTATCAAGCATTTTCTCATTTTAGAAACATAGATAGCTAGTGCTATTTGGCTATATATTGGTAATTTTAGGTACATTCTTGTATTTTCAAGAAACTCTTTAAATATGAGATTCTCTTTATTTTAATGTATCAACATTTAAAATCATACTCCAATAGACTATTTAAATTAATATTTTAATTTAGAGAGTGAGTTTATCACTCTCTATACTTAAATGCATTCAAAGTGTTTCAATTTTTAATGTAATAAAATAATATAAAGAAAAACTAGTTAAATTAAAAGATAAAAAAAAAATAAATATTTTTTGGGAGTAGTAAAATTAAGTGTTAAATATAAAGAGTTTGTTTGAGTACTTCAAAATTTCAACTCTCTAAATTTATAGATATTCTCCAAATGATAAAATATGCTCTTTAAAAATAAAGAGTCTCTTGAAAATACTCTTAGCCTCTAAAGTCTACTTGATCTCCTATTAAAGAATGTACAAAGCATAATTTTGATTGTAAGACGAGATTTTTCGATGTCGGGTCATAATTTTAATGGAAGATGATGAAGAATTATAAGCATTAAAAACCTAACGGCCAAATGGATAATAAAGATTAAAGACTCAATTTTCTAGTCTTTGCTGATCAATTTACTTCTTTAATTAGAAAAGGGTAATGTTTAAATTCAAGATTAAGACTTCTATAATTGAAAATCAGCCAAATTTTGACATGGACATTAGCCTACTTGGTATGTTTAATTTACTATGCAAAGTAGTACTCGCGGAAGCGACGTGGACACAAACGAATATAAACAATTTTTTTTTTCTGAACTAATAAGAATACGGAAAAATGGCGAACGACTTGTCGATTTATTAGAATAATAAAAAATGGACAAAGGATGGAGAAAATTCAATTTTTTTATGAGAGAAGTTGTAAGTCAGATATTACGTAGGCACCAAATCAATTTCCAAACATAAGTTTAAAAATGCAAAAGTCGTGTTAATTCAATATTTTAATTTTAAATAACAATATTATCAAATTAAATTAATCTATCCATACCCATCCCACCAAACAACCATCCCTCACACCACACCCACCCTTGTGCACTGGCCAATCGCCATCTCCTCTTATTTAGGGAACATTGATTGAGCATCGCTCATCTAGATATGTAACTTGTAGAATTTGATCTGTTACTTATACAAAACAACATGGAACCCACTGACATTAGTACTTCACCCGTACAATATGACATTTGGACCTCTGAATAATGACATGTGACTTGAACTGTAGCCCCGTTGACATTAAAACTTTTTTCAAGCATCCACTCTCTAAAACATATAACATATTGAATTTAGATAGTCTAGTGGAGATGCATTAATATTTTAACTGATAAGCTAAGCCCATGTTGAAGCTTTATTTTTTCATAATAGATTTTGTAAAAATTGATTTTTTGAAAAATGAGCGTTAAAAATTCTGGATTTTTTTTTTAAATTTTACGTGCAAAATTATGCTATTGAGAAAATGTGTTATTGGAAATGAGTTTGAGAAAAAATAATTTTTAAAGAATGAGACTTAGACATAAACTAAGTTCATCTTTGGTCCTCATTTCTCAAAACTCGTTTTTTTAATTTCAAACTCATCTTCAATCATAGATTTTCTGGAACTCACAACTTTTACTAACTTTCTAACCACACAATTCATCAATTTTTATATAAATCTAAATTTATCCAAACAAGAAATGAGTTAAAATAGCATAAATAACCTTTAATGCAGAAGTTCTCAAATGCAAAACCATAACTTTCAAGAAAGTTAATAAAAGCTGTACTCAACTCTCCAAAAGATTCAGTTTGTCCTAAATCGACAGAACTATCAAAGTACGTTTTTTTAGAGGAAATGTACGTCTTTCAAAGTTGACTTCGTTGTTCGAGAACCGTCTCATAAATACTGAGTTATATTTCCTAAAGACCACGTAACCTTAACTCCTTCGAGTAGCATCAATTCACAAAGGAAAATGCTAAATGAACATAACCCTTCACATAAGGGTGTCCATAATGGACACCCGGCGCCCCCCTATTGGAGGGGGCGCAGGTGGGACCCGTGCCCCCTCCAATAGGGGGGCGCCGGGTGTCCATTATGGACACCCTTATGTGAAGGGTTATGTTCCCCTAGCATAACCCATTCACAAATACATTTTATCATTTTTTCTTTTTTATACTTCAACTTTCTGTAAATAAAAACTTAATAAAATATTCATTTTATCCTGTAATGCTCCATTTACACGAGCCTTTTAAGGCTGTAGAAGAGTTTATGAAAGTAAGCAACAATATCGATTAGAAAATTTCTTACCTATATTTTTTTGCGTGCGTCCATAATTCGCGATTATCGATCAAAATATTGTTTAATTTGCAATACGGATGACATATTTTCAAAAAAAGTAAAGTGCTTGTTCAATATTTCTCAAATTCGTCCTCTTGATTCAAATCACTTTTAGTTCGAAAGAAAAGTAGTTTAAATTCTTGTGTTAAGTTCTCTTTACGCTCAAAAGAAGATACTTAAGATGAATCGAGCCGTTCAAATATTACATTTGACACCATTGACTTTAAAATTAACTTTCAACTTATGTATACGGGTATATTGCACTAGAGATCATTGAACTTTCACACTATACTTGCTATTAGATTATCGATCTTCGACTTGGTATAATCTGATCAATATACTTTAATTTTCGAGTAATCAGATCTTTGCTTTTGGATTTTGTGAGGGCTTCTTACATGTTAGCCAAAATCAATTATTTGCCCGTGTGTCACCAAATTTCCCACATGAGCCCATCTAAATTTCATTGGAGGTCACTAATCTTTCATCATACTTGCAATTGGGTTATTGAACTTCACCGTACTTGCAATTAGATCATTGAACTTCAATTGTGCGCAATCACGCCATTATACTTTAATGCAAGAGCAACCAGCTCACTCACTATCCGCTAAATTACTTGGAATTAATATTACTTTGTGTTATAGGTTGATGTTTGATGTGAATTTTTCAATTGATATTAGCCCACAGAGCATCATCAATCTAGCAGTGTAATATTAGATTTATTTCAAAATTCATTTTTACTTTATTTTTTGTGTGTTGAGTTTAAATTATATTTTAATAAATAGAAATAATTAGATAAATAAGCTGGGTACTTTAATCCCAATCTAATGTCATCCTTTAAAGAGGGGTGAAAAGAAAAGATTGTTACCCAGAAAATTATGCTTGTTTGGGTGAGATTTTTCTTGAGGAAATTACCTATTTTTAAAAGAAAAAAAATGTAAAGTTAAAATATAGAAAAAGTTAGTGGACCATGTAATTTTTATTTTTATTTTTAATTTTTAGAACGTGTGTTTGAGATTGATTCTGAAAAAAAAAGATGATTTTTAAAAACCTCTCAAAACAAGCTCCTAGTGTCGTGTGTTTATATTCTACGTGCATGTTGGGTGTCTTTCAACTAAATTGTTCCAAACATTCTTAAATCAGCTAACTCTAATAAGTTGATTGTTAGGACTCAAAATGGAGTGACCTGATTGATCATGAATTAAAGTATAGGTGCCTTATTGTACCAAATTGTAGCTCGATGACTTAATTGCAAGTATAGTAAAAGTTTAGTGACCTCCATTGTAAGTTTAGATGAGTTGCCATGGAAACTGAACTAACTAGTTGGCACGTCATTAATTTTGACGAATATGTCGATAGACCATTAACTAAATAGTCATGCTACATTGTCCACCTCCTTAACAGATAAGTTGACATAATTTTATATGACATTCTATTCTTAAACTATTTTAAACACAGTCATCATTTCCATCCATCTACACATCCGTTAAGAAGGATGTCAAAAATCCTCCGGCAAAATAGAATAATTCTTAATGGAATCCAAATGGAGCTGACCTCGTTACTCGTAAATTAAAGTATTGTGGTCTGGTTGCACGAAATAAAAGTTTAATGACCTAATTGAAAGTATGATAAAAGTTTGGTGACCTCCAATACAATTTACCCTGCGCATTCATTACCACTTCTGTAGTCTGTTTGATAAAAATGATGCTTATTCTAAACTAACTTATTTACGTATAAAGTGAATTTTCTTTTAAAAAAAAATTTATAAGGAAAAGTTTTTAAAATGGTCAAACATGCTTGTGGAAACCAGGCTGGCGATTGCAGAGTGCAATGCACGGAGTTTGAGGGGTATCGAGGTGCACACTTCACGGTGCCTGCACACTGTTATTGCCATTAATATGCTATTGCTGCGTATAATCCAAGCACTTGTGCACATATTCATTTAAGTGGGTAGTGGGTGGAGATTAAAATTAAATTTATAACAGATCGTGATAGAAGTTTTTGAAATGTGTAGTTGAAAAGACGTGAAACTCATAAAAGATGTGATTAATATTAATTATTTGATTTTGACTTAAATTAAAATTTGATTTTAATCCGAAACAAATACGACCCTGATAATCCTTTGTATTAAACTACTTGTAAGTCACCACCATAGTCCTTCTATCCTTATCGGCTTCTTTTATCCGGCATTTTCTTTACTTTTTCGATCATTTTTAAAATGGCCATTTTGCATGCGTAGACTTTAATGTTCAACCTTTTCATGTTTTTATAATTTTATCTCCAATATTAGTTTGTTGACATTTTCATCCTTGACCTTATGATTTTCGATGAGTGTCAAACTTACAAGTATACATATTTTTGTTTCATGCAAAATAAAACACCATGAGGTTGTTTGAACACTATAAAATATATCTCGTGGATGATTGGCAGTATATTTATAGAAATAGAGGTTGTAGGGATTAGGTCGAGAGATCATACTTCTGCAACTATCACGACCAATGGCCCATTATGCAAATTTGTGTACTATCAGACATCTTCGATTGTTGTCGAGCACTAAGGATGCTAAACTTACCATATTTTCAAGCTGAATTTTTTCTAAGATTCAAGTCCCTATATTATGTGCCAGATTATTGAGTCTTTGCAAGACGTATCTTAGTGTCTTTTATTGACGTCAGTTCATGTATGACAACGTAAAATTATTTTGACTATTACTCCAATTAAGCTTTTATATTCAAGATATTGACATTAGAAAGTGACATAAAACATCTAAATCCTTTGAAATGGTAATGACAATTAGTTGGTGGATGGTATCCAGTACTTGTTATGACTCAAGGTTGGTTTACTTGGTAAATGATTTTCCTCATCTTTTACCTTACTCGTCATGTAAGCAAAGTTTGAATTATAAGAAGTCAAGACAAGCAACTTAATTTTAACCTAGTTGCATGATTATTTATTCTCTTCAAAATCTAGACCAATTAGAATTTACCAGATATAATATATCAACAAATAATCATTTTTATTCACGTATTCATATATACACATATGAATAAATTATCGTCTATTAAATCGTATGATTCAATGAAAATAAATTGACTAATTATTTTCAATGTGTGATACAAATCTAACTAAGGTACATAAGATATGAGAAATTCATAAACAAATTAAGGCACGAAAGGTTCTAGAGATAAACCCTCGAAGCAACTTCAGCAATTTAGGTTGAACAACTACTAAATATGATTGCGATTTTTTTTTTTTTGATATTTGTCGAGTAAAGTGTCTAATCTAATGTAACTAACATGTCTTCAATGCATTATGTGTATATAGATATCAAAGGGTAAAGATAGAAATAAGAATATAAATTAGGTTACAATTGCATTATAAGGTCACTATTGAGACTTTGTAACAAACTTGAATTGACAAACAATTATGTTATTTGTATATTGTTAGATGACAATATTGGTGACAACAATGACGTGTCAAAAAACTGTTAGTTGAAAAAATCGATAATTTTTCAAACTGTCCGATGACAATTCGTCATGTGGCATGTTGTCAACATTATAGTCAATGAATATTGTACACCAAGCATGGTTCATTGACAAATATGTAACCTATTAGTTCAAAAGAATTAAATTTCGTTGGCGCCTGATTGATTGTGCTCTGTTAAAATTAAATTTCAAATTTATGAAAGTAAATAACTTTCTTTTGACATTGTTCACCCTTATTCTCTATACTCAAATTTTTAGGTGGCAGTTTGCCATTGGATTAAAAGTTTATCCTGAGGAAGGATAAGTATCAAGTGAATTTTATATTTCTGAATTATACGGACTTTAATAAATATTTAAGAAAAATATTAATATTAGGGTATGTTTGATTGCATTTATTTTTCATAAAAGACGTCACTTTTCATCTAAATTTCTACTTTAGAGTTTGTTTATCTTCCATTATTGAGAGAAGAACGGAGTTTTGAATATTATTTTTTGGATAACGTGTGATTGAAATTTAAAATAATTTTATTGATTTGTGCGTAGAATATTTTATTGAGTAAATGTGTGGTGGAGAATCTTATTGTAGCAAACAGAGTTTTAGATTAATGATAGACAAACAGGAACTTAAAGTATTTGATTGCTATCTTTTTTCCATAGAAAATATTTTTCAACTTTAGAACTATATCGAATTTTCCTTATTTTTAAGGAAAATATTTTCTTTGAGAGTAAGTTTTTGTTTTTCTTAAAATAAGAAAAATATTTTCTTTATTAAGATATATTTTTCATGTCAATCAAATACCTATTATCTTATAGTAAAAAAATGGAAAAACAGAAAATCAGTGAGATGGCATGTAAAAAGCCACGTGTACAGTTAGGATGTGTTTTTATTATGGAAGCAAGTCACAAGCTGGTTTATCCACATTGTTAGTTATTTTTGTAATTTTACTATTGTGCGGTTCATTTGGAATGATTTTTTTTTCCATGTAAAAGAGTTTTTGAATGAAATTACCTTAATTTTTATTTGAAAATTAATTTTTAAAATAGTTTCTAAAATATTTTTAGAGGAAATCACGTTGGACAAATTTTCTCTAAATATTCTTCTAACTATTAAAAATATTTTCATAAAATTAATCAAACGAGTTCAAAATAATTTTTAAATATTAAAAACAAAACGCTCTAATTTTCTGTAGTATAGTAATTAAGGGCGATAACAAACTTTGAATAAACTTGCTCTATTGTATTGGTCTGCCAACCTATTGCCTCGGTAAAGAAATGATCATCGATTTTGACCCTTTTTTAGTGGAGCCATTGCCCCATTTATGAGAAGTTGAGAAAAATGGTCTTGATCAGATTTTTAGAGCTCTGATTTTGGATTATTTGGGTAGTTTTTAAACTATCCAAAATTATTACATTGTAATTTATGTAGGAATGACAAAAAAAATTTATTTAATCCGACATTCGCGAGTCTCATCCCAAATGGGATGAGTATTACCCTCCTAACCGAGTAAATGCGGTGGAGATCATTGTCTCGAAGTGAGTATGAGAATCATAGTTCATTCCTCACACCCGTCCCGTCTCACTTAAAGTTAATTTCAAATTTAATTTTTTTACTAAATAAAAATAGAAGATTTATCATCATTTTTAAAGAGAGCATGCGTTGTTCTTAATAAATTGAAAAAAAGTAACAAAATTTACTAATTAAAGACATAAAAAATAAAACCAAAAAATAAACAGGACGATCCTGCCCCACCTCCATCCCGCCTCATCCCTCTTTAATCGAATATGGAGACGAAAAATGTGACAAAATATTCGACGGGATGTGGGTCTAAATGGTCGTCCCTAAATTTGGGGTGACGTTTTCAACTCGTTAATTTTTTGTCCAGTTTTACTGTCTATAAAATAATTATTTTTATCTCAACTATTTTGTTCAAAACTAACTTATAAATAGAAATACAATAACTAAAAAATATCTACTAGCAGAAAAATTTCTTATAAGATAAAATTTCATAAAAAATGGTTATAAACAAAAAATACTACTAGGGCAAAATTTATTCATAAAATAAAAAAAAATGTTTCTAAATAAAAATTCACTTGTGTATAAAAAAAATTATTTATAAGTACAAAACTAAGTTATAACTATAAAATTTTAAGGAAATATTTCACTTTTTAAATTAAAAAATTACTTATAAATAAAATACCATTTATGAGTAAAAAATTTATACAATAAATTATAAACTGAAACTTTCACCAATGGGCATCTATGTAATTTTATTTTAAAAAAAAAAAATTCAGAACAGTTAAATAATAAACTCTCAAATATGAGTTGATTATTCAAAAATCACTACTAAAAACCACAAAAAATTGAATGCCTCATAAATGCTCAAAATCGATACTTTTAAAAAGATCACATTATCGGTACACAAACAAGCCCTTTAGATTGGCAATGGTTCGATCTATTCGATTCTCATTAGAAATAGATTAATTTAGTACAAACGAGAATTCTATGAATGTAATCAAAGTTTTCATGTATAGTAATGGAATTGAACTGAACCAACATTGACTAGTACGGGTTCCATTTTATTCCCGTTCTTATAAAAGATTGTGAATTGATGTTTGGTTATGTAACTCGAACCATGTACCAGACTATGTTGTTTGGTTATTGATACTAACTACTTAGATCAATACTAGCTAGGCTTTAATTAAAATTGAACTTATCTGCAAAATTCAGACGAGTTCATCTCATCATCTTATCATATCCAACTTCTGGTTTCTAGTAGTACAATATTCCTTAAATTTCAAATTTTGGATGTATTGCTGTGGATTAATATGATGCAAAAATGAGTAATATTACCATCATAATTACCTTGCGTGTATGAGACGATTGGTTGTATCAAATCACTAACGATCACATGTACTTTATATAAATTGACTACGATAATAAGCGACTACAAAAAAACGTTATTTATACAAAGAATTCAACAAGCAAAAAGCAAAATTCCACTCCCGAAAGGGCAAAAACTCTCCCTCGACACTCTCTCACTCTCTCTCCTTCTCTGTGTTCCTCCTTGTGTGGCTCCCAACTTGTTTCTTCACCATTTCCAAGAGTGAGATAAAAACCAGCAGGGAGAGAGTGTGTGTTGGAGAGAGACTGTGACTGACGGTTGCGCCGCCCACAAACTTCAACCCACCGCCCACCGATTATTTATCTGCTCCATTTTCATTGTGTTTATGGATTGATTCTTTTTTCCTTTTACCATCCTTTCTCTCCGATGGAATCCCATTAGAGAGAAGAAATTCCAGAGGAAAAGGCACTACTTGTTATTGGGGTTGGGAATTTATTAGCCGAAAGAATTCACTCTGGCGGACCTTCGAGGAACCATAGCGTTCGTAATCTCTTTGATATCCTCTAATCGTTTTGATTTCAAATTGAGGAAAAGAAAGCGTAAACGGAGATTCATTTACAGGGGAAAGATGCTGTGGATTGCAAGATTCTCTGGGTTTTTCTCTGCAGCGATGGTGATGATTGTGCTCTTTCCTTATCTTCAGTCATTCCCTCCGGCGGAAGCTATTAAATCCTCTCATATCCGATTAAGCGCTCCGATTGGATCCGCAGGCTCTTTGAACATATTCTCTTTCAGAAAAGCCGATGTATTCCACAATGCCGATGAATGCCGATCATTAACATTGGGGGAATCTAGCTCGTGCGATCCCTCTCTGGTCCATGTCGCGATTACTCTTGATGTTGAATATTTACGCGGTTCAATTGCTGCCGTTCATTCGATTCTTCAGCATTCTAAGTGCCCGGAGAGTGTGTTCTTCCATTTCCTAGTTTCGGAACCGGGTCTCCAAAACCTGGTCCGATCCACTTTCCCAGAATTGAAGTTTAAAGTGTATTTCTTCGATCCGGAACGGGTCCGGAGCCTTATCTCAACTTCCGTGAGGCAAGCGCTTGAACAACCTCTTAATTATGCTAGAAATTACTTAGCAGATCTTTTAGAGCCCTGCGTCAGAAGGGTGATTTACTTGGATTCGGATCTAGTAGTGGTTGATGATATTTCGAAGCTTTGGAATACAAGCTTGGGGAAGAAGACCATTGGAGCACCGGAATATTGTCACGCAAATTTCACCAAATATTTCACCGAGTATTTCTGGTCGGACCGGCGATTTCCCGGCGTGTTTTCCGGCAGAAAACCTTGCTATTTCAACACCGGAGTGATGGTAATAGACCTGGTCAAGTGGCGGCGGTTCGGGTACACGCGGCGAATTGAGCGATGGATGGAGATACAGAAGACTAGTCCTAGCCGGATCTACGAGCTCGGCTCGCTGCCGCCGTTTCTTCTAGTGTTCGCCGGACACGTGGCGCCGATCGAACACCGGTGGAATCAACACGGCTTGGGAGGCGATAATGTGAAGGGAAGCTGCCGGGACCTCCACCACGGTCCGGTTAGCCTCCTTCACTGGAGCGGCAGCGGAAAGCCGTGGCTTCGACTCGACTCCAAGCAGCCGTGCCCACTCGACGCATCGTGGGCCCCTTATGATTTGTACGAAAACCTGTAAACTCAGCTCCGATAACTCTCCGCGGTAAATTCACTTTTTTTTTCCAGCATTTTCACCTTTTTTAATTATATTTTGTTTATTTTGATTAAGTGATAATTCATAATTTCAGGCGAAAGAATTTGTATTTTTTCGATTATTCTGTTTTGCCTGGAAAGTAACAGAACTTAATCTAGCTAAAAAGGATATAATATTGAATTGCGTTTCTATCTGGCAAAGTTTAGCCCCTGTTTGACACCCATTTTGGGTAAAAAAGAATTTTTGGAATAGTGATTGATGAAAGATTGTGTGGTTAAAAAGTAAGGAAAATTTTTAGATTTATGTGTAATATTATTTTATTGATAGAATGTGTGATTGAAATGAAGAATGAAAAATAAAATGAAAAAAAAATGGGTTTCAAACAGGAGCTTAGTCTGTTGAGTTTTTAATTAGAACATTAAAAACGCACGACCGACAATATAAGAAACGTTAATCCAATGAATGGTCCGGGGACCCCACCAGTTGCATACCTGTGATTTATTCAGTTTTTTAATTATTCTCCTGGATATGTTTAGCTGAAAATTGCACCCCAAAGGTCTTCATCTATTAGACTTATAACGTGTTGGTCTTCGTGTTTAGTTTTTGGCAAGAGTTGTTTTCCAACGGCAAGTTTGTATTAAATTAGTATGGCACGCGGGCCTATATTCCTTGGTTTTAATAGGACTCCTTACAAGCGTTATTTCCATCTACTATTATCCAACTTTTAATGGGTAAAAAAGATGTCACTTAAGAGATTTGAACAACTTGAAAACTTTGGAGAACAATTTCTTATGACTTGTATGGATTGGGACCCTTAGCAAGAGTTGATTCTAACCTTTCACGGTTGTAAATTAGTCTTAAGTTGATTTGTGCACATGTCTCACTCTTTGAAGGTTGAAATAGACGATCACTTAAAAGGTCGAGAACAAACCCAAAGAATTTAAATTGGGAATCGACCCCCAATTGCAGTTTTTAGCAAGAGTTGTTTGTATCCTCTTTAAGTTTGTAGCATGTTAGTTTTGAGTGGATTTGCATGTGTTTCATTCTTTTAAGGTGCCTGAAACTTAAATCGTGTATCAGTTTGTTAGAGCTTCCTAGTTTGGGACCTCCAGGGAAATTTACCCAATAATCAAATCGAAATTAAGCGAAGACCTGATGTTGTCGGTCTACTTGCTTCCGTTTTAAATTATTCTTATGTATTTTTATTATTATTTTTTGCTTCTTTTTCATTTGTATATGATTGCGGGGCAATACGTGACAGCTCGACAGCCTCGACTTAGTGGGTGGGCCCATGCAGATTGTGACTGTGGAATTTTAATATTTCTTGATTAATATAAAAATTTCTTGTGCAAATAGTGGTCGACCACATGTTCTTTGCAGGATGGTGCGCAACTTTTAGCATTCTGTGATGTAACACGAAGTCGAGATTAAGAAAGAGAGATATAATTACTTAAATTGCATCTTTTGTTATTATCAACATAGTTGTAACATTATGGGTGGTTGTGGATGTCAATTCTCATAGTTTATAATGGCTTTATTCGTGCTCGATAAATTAAGGCACTCGAGTAAAATCATTACAAATCCGTTTTAAGATGAAAGTTTTCTTAAGGTGATAGTACTAAAAATATGTAAAATATTCGTCTGTTATAAGCATGCATATCTGACACGTATTTTTGTGTCGATTATTAGGACGAGGATAGCTTAGGTAAGAAAGAAGACATTTGTTAGATGGATGGATATTACTAGAGTGCATGCTGTCCAAGTGCTGCCGCGGATTGTACAATGTCAATTAGAAGAAACAAAATTGGGATAATTGTGAATTGCAAGGTGTTTGTTTTTGTTTTGTCTTTTGGCACGTCTAAAAATTTTGATAAAACTTAGGGAATGCGGTGCGGTGCCGGCTGGTGGAAGAAATTTGATGTTAGATACTAAGTCCACGGGCTTCATTTGGAAATGATGATGTGTTGAAAGGTGGACATCGGCAGGAGGCGGCGCCACCTTGGTGGTGAATTAGATAAAAACCCTTTTGACTTCCTTTTAGACTTGACATGGGAGGGAGAGAAGAATAATGTTATTTATAATTAATCATGATCGTCATTGTTTTAAGTGGTGGTGGATTTGTTTCATTTCGTCACTCCACGGAATAGTGATTCTATTTGATAAGAATTATGCTATGTGATGTACACATAGCATTTGACATAAAAGTCATATGGTGGCCTCCTATTGGGGGCATCCGAGCTTACAGGCATCCCCCAATAGAGGGTCGTCCTGTGGCTTTTATGTCATCCCTTATGGATCATGCTATGTATACATAGTCGTGGCTTTTATGTCATCCCTTATACATAGCATGATCTATTTGATAAATTGTGCAGTGAATTAGTCGCTACCATCACAATTTTAAAGTGACGGTGGACTTGTTTCTTCATTTCATTACCCAGTGGAGTCGTGATTTTTTTTTAAAAATAAATTGTACAATAGTTATGAATTTCACAGCCACCTAAACAAGTGGGATGGTAACTCATTACGATACATTTGATAAGTTCAATAAGTAATTTCATTCATCATTAATTATGATTCAAAATATTGAAATATATCATAACTAAATTAGATAACAATGAATGAGAGAGTCTATTACAACCTTGAGTGATGATGATCATAATTAATGATGAATATTATTATTCGCGTTTAATGGGATAAGACATTGAATAAGAGTAGATAAGGTTACAAATTTATTCGGAAACTTATTTTTGTTCAATTTAATAAATATTCAGTTCAATGTGTCGAACTTATCTTGCCTATATCTAGTAATTGATATGAAAGTAACTGAAAATAGAGTTGAAAAAGTTTGGTGGCTGTTTAAGCTTCTCGCAAAGTTTAAGTTGGTCAATAGACTTGATCTGTCTTAAATTGGTCAGTGAAGTTAAAATTTGTTAATCAGGTCATTGTACTTTAACATTTGTTAAATTTTGATTGTAGCAGCTGGTACGGTATTGCTTAATTGATAAATAATTATATTGTCATGTCACATTTTTGGATCGAAGTAAAGCACGAACGAACCTATCATTCGACAGTTACCTCTTTTAAATACCAAAGACTCGTGCGCTTATATGTTTGTTTGCTTAAAGGAATTTATTTGAGAATTGTGTTTTGACACCATGTATTGTTGTCTCTTTTCTTATACTAGTCGTATACCCGTACAATGTATGGGTTCTAATATTTTTAAGGTAATATTAGTGTATTAAATATTAATAGAAAGCTAAATTATTGTGAAAGTTTAGTAAGTTTTTATCTAACATAATAATGCACGATCATAGAACATATAATCCATATACATGTCAATGCCTTCCTATTACAGTCATTATATATAAATCAGATTATTTATTAAAAACCACATGAATGAAAAAGAAAAACTTAATTTTTGAAAAAAGAAACGTATAATTATGATACTCTTCAAATGTATCTTTTTGTCTGCAATTAAGAAAGCTCAAAATCCCTCTAATGAAAGAAATAACACAATCTTAGACCAAAAAAAAACTTGTAAAACCCAGTCATCAAATACAATTCTTCTAAAGCATTTAAGCAAAATTTAGTTCACAAATAATATAAATAAATAATAGATGACATAATAATATGATGTGTAAGAAAGAAAAAGCATCTACTAATTGTCATCAATACACAGTCACAATGAAATATATAGTAGCATGTTATAAAACTTCGAGAATTATGTAATCCAAGATAAATCTTCAGAAGGAAGTTGTAATACATTCCCTTTCTTGGTGAGCGTGAATGGACTGATTCTGCTGAATTCCCATCTGAGGAAGGTACAACACGTGTAATACCAATTTATATCAGACCATCGAATGACAAAGACTGAGTAAGATAAAAGGGATGAAGAATGCAAGAAGTGTGTAATGGCAAAAGGTCGTCTATTAATTCTGATGGTAGTCCATTGATGAACAACAAATGAAACTCAGATATCTCCAGCAGCATGAAAAAAATAGCTGGAAGATGAAATGTGAAAGACTTTGGAGAGTCTCAGGTAATTCTTTTTCTGGTTTGTGCGTGAAAAAAAATGTATTCATACAGGTTCAAAAATTTAAAGCCATAAGAAAGACACAAAGAAGATTGGATTAGAAGCAGGAATCAAATGTTAACAGGTCCAAATTTATAAAAACATAGTTAATACCACGAGACTATGATACATTTTGTTAGGTGCTATTATTACCTATTATTCGAATTGGATAAGTAGATTGGTGAAAAGAGTTCTGGATTAGCTCAAATATACACGTTTAATGGATCAAATATTGGTCTGCTCTAGATAGTTTTTTGCTCTGATGGGAGCTATAATTTCATATATGCCGCCTTATTTCATTTTTGCCCCATATGCAGTCTACTCACAAACAATGACATCAGGATTTCAGCTTCTGATGTATTTAAACATCTCCTTAAATGTATTTAAACATCTCCTTAAATGCCCAAAAAAAAAAAAAGAAATAGGACAAGGCATTAGAAATACACAGAGGTAACTACTGAAAATGAAAACGAAGAAAATGGACTGGATCCGGCCGATTGTACCTTTCTTCTTTCTCTTGGGTTTGGTCGAAAGAGGAGATCGTCCAAAAACAGAGGACTTCTGAAGAGAGAGAGAGAGAGAAAGAGAGAGGGAGGGAGACAAACGGGGAGAGAGAGGGAGGGAGAACACAAGCCAGTTTTATACGAGAGATATTTAGAGTAAATGGTCGTACTTCAACATTTTCAACAAATTTTAAATCGCTTTAAATTAATTTTTGTAACTTAAAATACTGAATCAAATATTAAAAAAAANCTAGCCGAGCCGTAAAGCCATTTGGCTCGATTCGACTCGATTTATGAACAATAACAACTAAAGTAATTCTTTTATTTATGTAGGATAAAAATAAAAATAAAAATAAAAAAAAAACGGTCTAGCCATACAACTTAATTACAAGTAGTTCGGCTCAAGTGTACTTCGACTAATTTGACCGTTTGTTTAGTTCAACATACCTTTAGAATAAAAACACTAAAAATCAACTATTAATATTTACTTATTTACTAATGTTGAATTGGACGCTTAATCCATATGAAGTAGGCTTTTTAAACAGAAAATTCAAAAAACACAATCATGTTTTAATTGGGCTGCTGAGCACTATTTGAAAATAGAGGAAATTACATAAAATCAGACTTATAAAAATTATAGTTCAAAAATCAGGTATGAAGTATATTTAATCAAAAATCAGGTAACAATTTAACATTTTAATATTATAATATAAATTTCTTCCAACCCTAATTATTTTCATTTCCCTCTTTTCTCGCCTCTCCCTTCTCTCTCATCCTTCCAGGTCCTCTCATTTCTCTCTGTCTCTTCGAATGCCGATGATGGAGCTGCTCCGATCGACACTATGCCACAAGCGCTCGTCGTTGCCTGCGTTGCAGATTGAGTAGGAAAAGGGGTGGTGGTGCTAGTTTACGACAGAGGCGGAGCGAATCAATTTTTTTTAATTTGATTTCTCCGCACAGATCTGTGGAGTTGTGTGTGATTTGTGATGGCCGATGGTGGAGATTTGGTGTGGTTCGCTAGTTGAGTAGTGGGGCAGTGTACTATGCAATCGGGTGGTGATTTTAATGTTTGGTGTATTCGACAGCAGCGGCATTTGGTAGTTGTGTTGTTTTCAGCTTGTTGTTTTAGTAGTGATTGTCGTGGTGAGGGTGGTGGTGCGATGATAGTCGTGCAGGTTGTTTGTTGGTGGCCAAGGGAGTGATGATGGCTGTGGCGATGATGACAGTGGTGGTGTGTCTCTTCGATGGTGTGCGATCTAGTGGCGACGTGGTGGTGTGATGTGATGGTGACAGTGGTGGTGTCTCTTCAATAGTAAAATAAAATCTATTAGATCATACAATGTTGCTGAATTCCTCACGATAGATTTTTACCAATCTCATAAGATCCTCCATCAGAAAAGTTGTGTGGAATCACCCCAACAAAATGGAATAGTAGAAAGAAAACACCAATATATCATACAAGTAGCTAGAGCACTTCTTTTTCAATCCAATGTTCCTCTCATTTTTTGGAGTGATTGCATACTTACTGCAGTACACATCATAAACCGCATACCATCACCCAATCTTGGCAACGAGATACCTTATGAAGTAATCTTCCAAAACCCACCTAACTATCACCACTTCAGAACCTTTGGTTGTCTTTGCTTTGCATCCACAATCAGTGCTCATAGAACAAAGTTTTCTCCTCGAGCATCTAAGTGCATCTTCCTAGGATATCCTATTGGATACAAGGGCTACAAAGTGTATGACTTACAACCCACAAAGTTTTCATCAGCAGGAATGTAATTTTTTATGAAAACACATTTCCATACAAACAGTCCTCATCTCATTCACCTTCAAATTCACATGTGTTTCCTATACCTGAGCCCTTTTTGATCATACACCAATAGTTCAACCACTTGCTCCACTTATTCCAAAAATAGATAATCTAATTAGGCCAGAAACAGCTCCAGCTTCTGGGTCAGTTGATACCAGATTCAGCAATCCTTCAAACTCTCCTGAGTCTTCAGAAGCTGGCTCAATCACTTCTCCTCCTTCAAGCACTCCTTCAAACTCTCCAGAGTTACCAAATAGTCTACAAATCTCTCCTTTTCAGCCTCCTCTCAGAAGATCTAACAGAATCATACTTCTGCCTGCTTATCTGAATGACTATCAGTGTGAGTTGCCCTCCCCTTCCTCAGCAGTTCAGCCTTCTGCAGTGCTGGTCGGACCATGTGCATCAGGTAAACCATATTCTTTATCCAATTTTATTTCTACTAATCGTTTAGCTCCCAAACCACAAAGCCTTTACTACAACACTCTCCAATACTTTTGAACAAAATTTCTATGGCCAAGCTGTTAAATTTTCCCACTGGTAAAAGGCTATGGATGGTGAAATTAAAGCTCTTGAAAAGAATAATACTTGGACCCTCATGCATCTGCCACGTGACAAACATACTATTGGATGTAAATGGGCTTATTGCAAAATTGACTTCCGTTCATGTGCTACTAGCTATTGCAGTACTAAACAATTAGTTTTTACACCAATCAGATGTCAACAATGCCTTTTGCATGGTGATTTACATGATGAAGTCTACATGGAGTTACCACAGGGTTATCCTATTCATGACACTTCCTTGGTTTGTAAACTAAATAAGAGCTTGTATAGACTTAAATAAGCATCTAGATAATGGTTTACAAAGATCACTACCAGCCTCATTTCATATGGATTTCAGCAAGCCAAGTTAGATTCTTCCTTATTCCTTCTCACTGCTAGTGATTCATTCATGGTGCTCTTGGTTTATGTTGATGATATCTTACTTGCAAATAATAATCTCAATGAAATCAAGCTCTCAAGAAATTTTTGGATAATCAGTTCACAATTAAGGACTTAAGCAAGTTAAAGTATATTCTTGAACTGGAAATTGCTAGATCACAGAAGGAAATAAGCTTTTGTCCAAGAAAATATGCTCTAGATATATTGGAAGACTCTGGATTCTTTTGCTATAAACCTGTAGCATTCCCAATGGATTCTACCCTCAAGCTAAGTTCTGAAGACTGCAACTTCCTAGCTGATCCCTCAGTGTACCGAAGACTTGTTCACAGATTGATCTACCTCACAATCACTAGACCTAACTTATCCTATTCAGTCCAAGTCCTTAGTCAATTTATGTCCTAACCTACTCAGTCACATTTGAATGCAGCTTGCAGGGTTCTCAAATACATTAAGGCTACCTTGGCCAAGGGTTATTCTTTCCCAGCAATTCGGGGCTGCATCTCAAAGCTTACAGTGATTGGGTAGGCTGTATTGACACTAGGCGCAACATCACTGGCTTTGCCATTTTCCTTGGTGAATCTTTAATTTCATGGAAATCCAATAAACAAGCTACAGTCAGCAAGTCTTCTGCTGAAGCTGAGTACATGGCACTTGCTTCCACAACCTGTGAGGTCCAATGGTTGGTCTATCTTCTACAGGACATAGGCGTCCATCATGATCATCCTACACTCATGTATACTGATAGCAAGTCAGCACTTTCCATTGCTACCAATCCAGTTCAACACAAAAAAATCAAGCATATTAAAATAGATTGTCATCTTGTTCGAGAGAAACTATAAGCTAGTTTGGTTAAGATCATCCATGTTCCTACCCAACATCAGCTAGCAGATATTTTAACAAAACCCCTTGGCTCTGCATTGTTCGAATATCTCCAAGATGGGCATTCTCGACATACATGCCCCTCTTGAGGAGGGATCTTATGATACAGAGAAAACGGAGGCAGCAACTCCAACCAAGTCTGTAGCCAAGTCAGCAGTAGTTATGTCTGGTTATACCTGTTTAGCTGGCAAGGGAATTAGTTAGATAGTTTAATTAGTAAGAATAAATACAGTTAATTAGTTAGTTAAAACTGTTGTTAACAATTCATATGCAATGCTGTAACCTGTCTATAAATGTAAGCACTTTTCAATCGATCAAGAATAATAAGAATTCACTTCTTTCTTCTCTATTTTCTTTTATCAATTCAGAAATTCAACACGAAATTTGAGCAAATAACCCCACATTAACCAACGGATTTGAGCTCAAATCCACATCTCAGGATGAAAGTCAAGCCTTTCCATTTGAAACTTCATATTGCTCCACAAAATATGCACTGAAGTAAAAATTCATGCATAAAAGCTATTAAATGAGAGCCCTTTGAAAAACAGCAAATCCATTTGTACATGAATGGATTTGCCAGAAATCCAACACATTACTCACATGGGGCTCACCCATGGGACCCACCCCCCATGTGAGTAAAATATTGAAAAAAACCCCGACCCACCCCCTGCTGTGAGTATCTGTTTTCTTTCTGTGCATCTGCTTCTGTACGTGAAGCAAAATTGTTTGAAAAATCTTAAATTTTGGAAGTGGACTTGTATGGAGTTTGTCTGTCATGGTGACAGATCAACATCACTGAAACACCACATATATAATTAGCTTCCTCGCTGATAATCCAATGCCTCAATTTTACAATAAAAAATCATTATTAACGTACTAAAGTAGAACCAAGATATTGAGAACAAGGCTTATTTAGTCTTTTGATTTTGCAAAGGAGCATAAAGAATGTGCACAAAGTCGGATTGAAGTTCACATTAAGTAGCAAACAATTTCGTGTAGCAAGAACTTGAGATGCAATTATAACAAGGGAAAATTAGAATCAGAGATTGATGGTTGAGGAAAACAAAATATTTTTATAGGTGCACGACTTTCTTTTATCTTACAATTCAAAGAAAGAATCTATTAGCAAGTAGATGCAGGAAAACTGGAGAACAACCTTAATTAGTACTCAACTAGTAACCACGAAATGGTTTTTAATTTGCTCTGCTTTTGTCAATATTTGGAAAAGATCATGTTAGTTTAATGTTGAAATTTATGAGCTCATAAAACAGGGAAATATACTGCAAATAAATAGAACAAAGGTAAAATTAAGCAAAACCATAAATTTTAACTACTCAATTCAACATTCAGATATTAAACTTTTAATTTCATAATTCAAGTGATAATTATCATTTTAATATTGTTAATAGAATATCTAAACCTTGTTTATCCATATATTCACTATTTCAAAAAGCAAGATAGAAAGAAAAAAATCAATTCATATCTTTTCTAAACTGAAACCTCCATTAAATCGCTCCTCCTTATCCGGCATCTTCATCAATCTTGAAGGCTTCGATTCGACCACAATTTCTAATATTCGAACATTAACAAACCTGTGTTGAAGAAAATAGTATTTCCAAGTTGACAAAAGATGGGTATTGCTGGGCTTGCAACACAGCTGAGCGATGTAATATTCATTTGTGGGCGGAGCAGCTCGGGGATGTAATATTCATGGAGGAAGGCTCCCTTGGGGCCAAGAATATAAAGAGTGCACGGACCCTAGTCAACTTGAGCATATACCGTGATTTACTTCCGCCCATTGCTGAAGGGCCGGTGATGGGTGATTCAAAACATAGGCTGGCGTAAGTTGAGATATTTGGGTATCAAAAAAAAAATAGTGTTGATTATAAAGGCATGTTTGTCATCCTTTAGAAAATTAAGTTATTTGTTATAATATCATTTCTCCAACACATTCACACAATAAAATATTTTACACACAAATTAATAAAGTTTCCTTACTTTTTAACCACACGTTCTCTAAAAAATACTATTCCATAACTCATTATTCCCAAATAAATTCTATCAAATAGACATTAAGGGTCCGTTTGATTGTAAGAATGTAATTTGGGGAGAAATAAAATGAATTTCAAATAATTGAATCGTCTATAACTTGTTTTACTAGGGATTATCAATTAATTATATTTGATTGATATAATTTTCATCCTGAAAAATATTAAAATTTTAGATTTTTAGTGTTCGTTTAGCTTTGTTTTTCATGGAAATTATCCATTAAATGGATATATTTTGCTACAATTGGAGATCTAATTTGTTTTCATTATAAAAAAAAAATTAATAAATAAATAATTGCCTAAAAAGCTTTTCCCACCAAAAATCAAGAAAATGTGAAAAACAAATTTCATGAAAAATTTAGTCAATCAAATATGCAAAAAGATAGAAATAAATTTTAATTTACATCTTCCTTGAAAAAGAAAGAGCAAACAAGCAACGCCTAAGTGTGGGGAGTGATTCTTATTCCGATGAGAAAGAAGAAGTTCGAGGAGTTAAAAAGAAAGGGAAATGAAGAAAAATACTCAAGAAACTCTTACCGAAAAAAGGGAAAATGTTTGATTCTGATGGAAAATCATCATCAAAGAAGGTAAATCCCATGGTACTAGTTTTTTTTATTATTATTAAATGCATTATAATGTCAAATACAGTGTGTGTATGATGTGAATGTGTGACTGTAACCTTAGTTTGGTAGATTGCTACCTATTTTCTATAGATTGTGACCTAATTTCTCTAAATTGTGAACTATATTTTTGTTGATTGCCCAAGTGTTAGTGTTTGTGACCTAATTTAATTAATCGTGTTTGGCTTTGTAATGATTGTGCCGTTATGTGAAGGATTACATTTACATAATCATTCACAATTGTGAATGTTTGAATTGGGCGTTCTGTCTAGGTATTTGAGTATGTGTTTTGATTTGTTATTGATACATCTCGAGTTTGGAATCATTTACAGACTTCAGATTGTGAAGGATTATCCTTTACAATTTGAAGTCTGTTACATTACATGTAATTGGTTTGAAGTATTTGGTTATTTTGATAGCTTGCATAATGTACTTTATTATATGCAGGAAAGGAAATATATTATTCTCGAAGACCGTTGATTCCAGTGATTGAATTCATGTGAACGGAATTGATTTGACAATGATATTTCATTTATGATACTTTAGTTAGATATTTTTTTATATGAAATATGGTTTCTTTGTGCATTTGGATGATTGTTTTTTACTATTTTAATATTATGGACGATAGTTTTTCTTATATACATGTGAATAGGAAATTGTCGATGATGATTGTTATATCATTGGAATTATATTTTGTATGAATGAAAATGTTAATAATGTATTTACGATAATAGGTCATAGTAAGATAACAATAGGTCACTAACATTTACAGTGAACACGTACTTGGTCACGAACAATCACAAGGTCACAAGGCCATGCGTATTTTCAAAGTTAATACAGAAAATGTCATAGTTAAACAAAAAGTCGTCGCATATAATCACAATTAAGAAACATTGACTAGTCACATTCATAGTTCAGATAGACACAATCACATAGAGTGACAAAACACAAACATTGTAAAAAAAATAATATCTTACTGATACATGGTTACAAATAATAATAGATAACAGATATCTGGTCACGAACATTCAATGTTATAATAGACCTGCTCACATATAGTTACAGTTGAGATATACATGGCCACAGACAATCACAATCAACACAAATCAGATCATAAACAATAACTTACACAATCTTGGTCATATAGAATAACAGCTCACACAGAATTGGTCACAAACATGCATTGATAACCTATCCATGGCCACACACAGCACAAATATCTCATTCAGTAGGTCGCATTCAATAAATATATTCACAACTCAAGAATTCACTTCACTTAATGAATTTGAAATTTCATACCAATATTAAAATCTTAGTTCAATAATTTGTCAATTCAAATCATCTAATAATATCAAATTTGTGAATAAACGAAAGAACTTGTAACAATAAAGAATATCCTCATATAACAAAAAAATTTGCTAAGCTATTTGATTTGTTTTGGTTGTTTCTTACTTTCAATTTTCCATCTTTCTAGTTAAGTGGCATCATGTTGCATTTCCTATGATTGTGAATGAATTCACCCATCTTCCACATTTCACAACTTATGATCTCACACACTCTGACTTCTTTTTAGTAGGGTATTCAGAATTTCTCTTTTGATTATGGATGTGTGACCTTTGTACAACTACAAACTAGCAAAACTCACATCCATGCTCACAAACAAATAACAGCAAGTCACATTTAATTCATTACAAGTCACAAACAATAACATCTAATAGAACCATGTTCACAGTTTGTCAATACAAACATGGTCACAAAGAGTCACATTTAACGAAAAAAGTGTTCACGACTTGTTTTTGCAAGATAATTATGTTTACAACAGCAATTAGGTCACAACCTGTCAATACAATACAATACAATATGTCACACCCACACACAACTATAGTTCACATTCATGTAAAGTCTTAGGTAGAACATGTCACAGTCACAATCAAATAAATAATTAGGTCACACTTTATCAATATAATAGGTCACATTCACACACAATTATAGGTCACATTCAAATAAATCTTAAGTAAAACGAGTCACGGTTACACAAACTTATAGGTTACATTCAGCTGAAGTCTTAGGAATAAGAGGTTGGGGTCACACAAACTTAAAGGTCAAAATCAATTCAAATAGCTTAGCAAATTTACATATGCTTGAACATTAATACAATACGACTTTGTGACTCAAAAGATTTACAATAAAACAATAATTACAATAGCAAGAGTCTCTTAATTACTTTCAATCAAATAAATACAATATGATATCAGCCCAATAAATCGTATATTACATAATATATAAAGCAAAATGTTCCTGTAAATACACAATTCTCAACGTCAATTTTAAAAGAAAATTGTTTATATTATTTGCATATGAGAAGCAAAATATGAAAATCAAGACATAATCGTGCTGAACTTCATGAATTTCAAAATCAAATCCAATACTTTGTAAGTTCCACATTCATGATGAATTTGATGATTCTGTAAATTAATATAGACTGGTGAAGAAATTGTTGGGAAGAACAAGGAGTTCGATTTGAATGATTGATGACGAAATTGTGATTTCGAACCTTAATTATTATTATTAATTTTATTTTTATCTTGGAGATGATGGATCTGTGGCTAAATTGATCTTGTCTAATGAAAAATTGAAATTCAGATTTGATAATTGTGAGAGAAATAGATGATGGCGAGATATATGGGTTGAAAATCTGAAATTTTGTGGGAGATGATAGAAGTGGTTGAAATATAACTGATTCCTCTATTTTCAGAAGTGATATATTGAGAAAATATCTTAAATTTGTCCATTTAAGATTCCTTAATTTAAGTAACAATATTTTAATTTACATCTACAAAAATATTACTTAACTAATATATAAACATGATTCATACTTGAATCTTTAAAGATTATATCAAGTTTGATAATTTTGAAAGTGTATTATTTAAGTAGGATAATTGTGATTTTTTCCCTTGGACAAAGACGTTGAACTTGAGGAGGCCATCATCTTAGGCCCAGCTCTTTAGGGGACCCAAAAATTTTCTTGTCTCTTTAAAAAAAAAAAAAAATTTCACGATCGTTTATATTCGTTCACTCTTGCACAGTTGCTCCAAACAATGAGACTTCTTCAACAATGATATCGTGAATCATAGAATAAGTGTTTGAATTAGGAATGCTGATTCCATTTTGTAATATCCCCTCGGTATATATTTATACATCGTTACTCACATCTTTATTGATTTAATCATTTATTAACCCTAGTTTTTTTAATTTCGTTGACTGATAAATTCTATATATTTAATTGATTATTGTATATTTTTCTCTAAATTCAATTCAATTTTTCAATATCATGTTGATTGGATCATTGATTTGTGTGTGGGATTGAATTATTTTTATCGATTTATGATCCGTTATTAATTAATGTGAATTTTTGTATTCTGTGGGGGTAATTTGGTGCAACATATGGTGAAATATGATGTAATTTATTTTTTTCTATTTTGTTCTATTAAGTTATGAAAATATTTATGACATTGTGATGTGAGCACTGAGTTGAGCACATCAAATTCAAGCTTGGGAAATGATTCGTTGATTATCGAATAAGGTTCGATGACACGGTCGAGAACAAAAAGAGTGAAAGAGGCGATGTGATTGCTTGCTCAAGTTACGGTGGACGAAATATTGAAGTTAACAAACCAAGGGACAAATTTCATACTGGGCTCGAAAGAAGAAACCAAATGAATCAACTTTGTTCAAACAACGGACGAGGAAGCCGTGCTGGGAAGCTATGTGACCGCATAGCATCACAGGCATGCGGTCACATGCCTCTATACCATGACCAGAGTGGGAGCTAAAGATTGGTCTTTGAGCGACCGCATGAGGTATACCTATGCGGCCGTATAGTTGTACCTGGGCCGCAAATTTTTTCAAATTCGCATAATTTTCTATTACGTTAAAATTCTATTTTTTTTTTTTTTTTGTATCTTTTGTAATCTTTTAAATTTTATTTCCGTCTAAACTAGGGTTTATATGGGTTCCCTATAAATATGATCTATTATTTCATTGTAATACACAACATTATTATTGAGATTATTGAGAGGCAAAATTACTTTCGAATTCTTGTTCTTCGTTGGATAAATCACGAACTTATCAAGATTCTTCTTGTGGCATTCAAGTCAGCCGGATGAGATTCTCAAATATTCAATCTAAATGTTCAAAGTTCACATATTGTAGCTT